>WEDG01000503.1:0-43481 GCA_017591395.1 Schistocephalus solidus
ATCAGCCGCTGATCACTCGGAGAGCGCGTTCGCTCATCGTACTCACACGTCCAAGAGCGTGTGGAGCATAGCCTCTGCCCTCTCTCTCACTCTCTCTCCCACCCTCTCTCACTCCGTATCTCCCACTCTCTCTATCCCACCCTCATTTATCCCTTCTCTTACCCTCTCTCTCCCACTCTAACTTCTTCACTACCTCTCTCACTATCACTCTCACTTTCCTTCTCTCTCAATCACACACTCGTTCGCTCCCTCCTTCCCTCTCTTACTCTTTCCATCTCTCTCAAACTCCCTCCCCTCTCTCTCCTCTCTCACCCGCTCTCACCCTCCCAGCCTCTCTTCTCGCTTGCCTCGTTTGGTGGCTCAATTCATTGTCCTACCGGTTTACCTTTGTAACTCGCCATGCAGCCTGCTGTCATGCTTGTTGCTCCGTTCTTACTGCACGTTATAAATATTCTCTTTTTTCCCCTCTCTCTCTCTCTCTCTCAGACACTATTTGCGAACGTTGGGTTCGCAAGAAACAGCTCGCGTCCGGCCTCATGGAGCAGACGAAAAATCTCCTGCATCTGCATCACAGTACAATCTACTCCCGCCAGAAACGTCAGAAGGGTGGTCAGCAGTTGCATCTCATTCGGTCACTGGCGGAAATTGGCAAACGTCAGTCGGCCAAAGAGGTCACCAAGAGTGAGTGTCCCGCGCCCCTCTCTAACCTAACAACACCTCCTGTTTAACTTGCCTTCTGTCACTCCCACTGACCATCCCCCCCCCTTGCTGGTGTTTGGGGTGGAGACAGTGATGGGGACTCTCTCCTAAACTGTCCTCATTGCGACCGCACATTCACCTCACGCATCGGCCTGGTCGGTCACTTGCGAATCAATCGTACAGAGACTGGTGAACCGGGGCCTCTAGCACCAACACACAGCAGAGATCGTCGCCTCCACTGTCCTCGCGCATTCACACATCGCATGGGCCTATTCGGTCACATGTTCATCCATGACAGCGGAATTCACCACAATGCCGACAACACCGATACACCATGCACACCCTCCGCTCCTGCCATTCTTAGCGCCATTGCCACCCCCACTACCATGAATGATATCCCCCCCAGCCTCTACCGATTTCTCCTGCCCACAATGCGCCCGCAACTTCAACGCACGCATCGGCCTGGTCGGTCACCTGCGAATCCATCGCACGGAGGCTGGTGAACCAGTGCCTGGGGCTCCGACATACAGTCGACGCGCCCGCCTTCTCTGCCCTCACTGCTCCCGCACATTTACACACCGCATGGGCCTATTAGGATGCATGCGCCTCCTCGACAACCTGCGGTAAACCACCGGAGGCTAAGCCACATCAGCGCACATAGACAACACCTTCACATCATCATAATGTACCTGATTAAATCACTGTTTCCTATAAACAGTGGCTTCGAAGGCTGCCAACCTGACGCTTACACCAGAGCATGCCGTCGGCCCAGTGTATGTGCTGTGTGTGTCGAGTGGCTGACCAGTGAACTGGGAGTCAGACGGCGATGGCTCTTCCATATCCTCTGAGTAAGAAAATCTTGGTGCGTGCGTTATGGGGGCCAGGTCGTGCTGTGGTGCGCGAAGACGAGTAGGCCGACCCGTCAGCCAATGCGCCCACTTTTACCTCAGACAACTGACTGGCTAGGATGGTGGTCTCATTGTGGGGGGTGGGGAAGAGAGTGAGGTTGACAGCTCAGCTCTTTTTCCTCATTATAAACAATCTGACGCGCTTCAAACTATCACAGTGCGTTAAAAGCCGTGGCTTGGAAGGTTGTTAACTTATGGGATAACTCGGACCGCGTGGTCAGCCCAATGTGTTTTTTGTGTGGAGTGGCTGACTGGCGTACTGAGAGTCAGGCTGCAATGGCTCCTTATTCATGTGGCCTTTATGGCACTCCCACTCCGTGGGATCCGAGCCAGGTGTGTTTATTTACAGTTCATTTTCTCTGTACGGTTATGAATGCTGCATTCGGAATACACAGTATGATCCACATATGTTCTTGTTCCTGCCGTAGCCAGCAGAAAGCTAGCACTTTCAGAATCCATAAATGCTGTGACGCATTTTACAGAACCCATCTCCAACGATGGAAGCTTGTTAGTTTATGCAGTTTATCGTTGCCAAACCGGGAAATCTCTACCTACCCGTATACATGAAGAGATGATACCCCTTTTCTTCGGTAGACCTGCACACACAGGACACCTATTTGCATGGGAGGAAACCCCACAGCGTTGGTGCCTGGCCAACAAGGAAGAGCCGCAAATTCCTGGGAGCAATGCATTAATAGACATATCAATTTAGATGTCTTTTTTATTTTTCCATAGAATTTGTTTAAACTTATAAAGCCATCCAACATCTATGAAGAAGGTGATTTTACTGCCTAATTAGTCCATTTGACGATGGCAAAAAGACGCGCATTCACAAGCCAGCATCGGAGTGTGTGCCCGTAATATATCTTGGGATTATGCTGCTTGGTAATAAATATTTCAACCCCACGCGCTGATACCATATTTTAAAATTTCTCTCAAACTTCCACGCCACTTCTGTATGCGTCGGCTGTGCCGCGTTAGCCGGCTGGAACTGTCCTTGGCGTCTGCTTGTCCTTGAAAATTTTCCATGTTACGTCCAGGTCAACATGCCGACTGATGTATTGGCCCCATCGGAAATTCGCAACCGTTATGATGGGCGGTTGCCAACAAGTGAAACTCCTTCCCCATGACAGATTTCTATTCAGTGCCTATTTGGTTCGCATTTATGCATTGAAAAGCTAATTCCCCGTTATAGCCTCCGTAACTTGCCCCTCAGTCATTTCAGGGCCTTCTTTACTGCAAATGGTCGGTATCGTCTTTACGGTGCGTGGTTTAGTTTTGAGTTTAGGGGGAGGGCTTTCAACGATCGGTGAGCGTTCATGAAAGAGTGGTCTTACTCGTCTTCCGGTCTCCATCGTCGTTTGTTACCGGTATAGAGGGACAGAGACAGAGATATGGTCGTCGTCATAACTTGTGACGAACAAACTTTCGATGTCTCCGAATGTCACTCCTTAAAAAAAACTTTTATGGAAAATGACTTGTACTTTTCACTCCCACTTTTGAAGTAAATATTCAAATAGAACACTGCTGGCTGTAGAGTTGACAAAATAAACATTTTGAAGTTTTCTAGTTGACAGTGACGGCCTTCTTCTGGGCTGTTAACATTCAGACTGGTTTCTGACACTGTCGCGAGCAACCCTACAGCGCTCTGATGCGCCGAATACCTTCTCAAGGAGAGAAGAGGCTTCTTCTCAAAAATATCCTATACCAAGTGACGCATCTTTGAAATTGGTGACTGAACTCCCAAAATACCATCTCGATTACAAAGGGTAACTTGAGTGGGTTGATAATTATGCAGCCACGTCCAGGAATATTACAGTTACAGTCAAGAAGGACTGTTATCCTTATGAGCTTTTTTGCAATTGTTAAGTATTGACTTAAATAACCTCTTATCTGTGCATTCGTGTATGCACCTGCCATAACGGAATTAAACGGTTTCCCAATTGTAAAACAAAGGATTTTAAAGCTCCGAATTATTTTGAATTTGATTTGGTTAAGGTTTGAAAACTACAATCTGTCTACCTTGCAATTAGGAAAAGTCACATTTGGAATGACCAGTATCAGGTTGAGCTATGAGCAGTTGTCACCAAATCGCATAGTTACTCTTTTAATTTGCACGGCATTTAAATCAAATTTTTACATGCAGCTCGGGTTGAAAGTCGAGGCATGTAAAATGGTACCAAACTTAACGAACGAAGGATAGCTCAGCGAGTATAACAGGAGCGCTGGTAATACGATTTTATGCTTGGGGCTAAACGAAGAAAAAGAGAGCGCCAACCTAGTCCTAACCCTAGCCAGTCTTTTAGTTAGGGTTAGCATTAGTTGCCGGGTAAGTAGGGTTGCGCATTAGTTTTTTTAGTTAGTTGCGAGCTGCGGTGGCTTTACCCCGTGCCGACCTTTATGCGTGATATCATTCCTAGCTGACCTGAACCACTTTTATTCGGACCTTTGATGGAAGTAAGAATGAAGCCCGCTCTGCGTGATCTTACCTTATCAAAGTAAAACGGAGGTGTCTTGAAAATACCGCCGTGCCCTAATAGTCGCCGCTTATAAAGTCGCCATTTGACCCGATACTTCGGTCCTCATGCCGTCAACCTACATATTTTCTGACCCTGCTATCCTTGCGATCAATGCTAACTCCAACGCGTAAAGTGGATTAGAGTTAGGGTTATGTCGGCAGGTAGTACGGTCGCGTATTACACGCTGAACTATACTTTATTCTCTGAGTTCTGGCCCAAGAAATCGTTAAAAGAAATGAATTTGCGCATGATTTATTCCCCTAAGCCTATACCAATAAGTAAAAGGTATTTAAATCACAAATTTCAGAATGAAACAACTCTGTGTATGTCGTTATATGAATTTACTTGTTAACACAGAGAGGGTTACTTCCCGTAGCTAGAAAACAGTAAAAAAAGCAGGCCTTCTTAAACACATTTCGTTGTTAGCCATGTATATTAAACCCAGGTGGCTTACATAACCTAGTCTTACTCTTCCGGTTCACAGTGCAGCCACTTGCGTCCTCTCCCGTCTCCGGTCTTCTTGACTCTGTAATGACACCGGGCTCAGATTGGGGAGAAGAGAGTGCGGTAGCTGTAGCTCAAGTTTACTATCACTTAAAACTAATTCACGCGCAAGTCGGATTCCGACTCGAACCCATCCTCAGAGACAGTATCAGATACGGGCAACGGAAGATTATGTAAGCCCTCCTGCCCTAGGATCGTGTAAACCCGGAATGGTAGTAAAAGCGAATTTGCGGATGGGGCCTCACCTCGAAAAAGCAAAGAACCGTGTGCAAGAAAGGGCAAGAATGTAATACGTGACCCAACTCAGGGAACAAAAAATAGGTCAGCGAGTACTATGGGACCGGTGATAATAGGATTTTTATGGATCTGGCCAACCTAGTCCTAAGCATATTAATTGTGCTCGGTAGGGTTAGCATTAGTTATCCGGTTAGTTGGGTTGCGCATTAGTTTGTTGCCCCGACGCGTGCGAGATCCGGTGGTTTTACGTCACAACAACCACTATGTGCAATGTCATTCCTAGCTGAGCTGGCCGACATTTTTACGGACCCTGGACGGGAGCAGGAATGAGGCGGGCTCTGTGCGCTCCTTAATTAACACAGTAAAACTGATGCATTTTTTAACTAACGTTGCGTCCTTATAGTCGACGCCTGGAAATTCGCCATTCCAACGGCTAACGAAATATAGTGTCTGACTCTACTAATCCGGCAACTAATTCTAACCTTTGCGTATAATACGGTCGCGTATTAATTGCTGAGTTGAGTCGCGCATTGCGATCTTGCCAACTTGCGTTTTTTTAATTTTCTAATCTTATAAATTGAAAAGTCACAAATTCGGTCAATTATGAAATATGAATTCTTACGATGAAATACAGCATCGCAAACAACTTGCCATATTAACTGTGTATTTTCTCTAATATTACTATACAGTAAACGGTATCAACGTGGTTTGCGAAATTTCGTTGAAGAAACTTCAGCCTCTCGAATGAACCACGTGGTCAGCCAGATTCAGAGGTTGATGATGACGAACTGAAAGTCGATAACTTGGGAAAGGTGCACATGTGGGTTTCACATGAACCGAATGAAAATCATCTTGCCGTTTTTTGCGGTCTTCAGAAACGGCTGGCGTGGTATGCATTAAAAATTCAGCATCCTACTAACCACAATCACAGTCCACAATTTCAGCAAACATCTCACCAGTTGACCTACCGGCTTTCGATGTGTTATAGATTTTGTCCTCATGTGTTTCGGTGGTCGACTCTAGGAACCTTCTTCTATACTCCTAGATTAACTATTCAGGCTTTTTTATGCTGCGCGATGATTGGCTGTTCTGTTCAGCCGGGCGGTCCGCGCTAGCCCTCTGCGCAGCCCTCTGAAGGAATTTGTTGCAGCATGACGTACAGTAGCGAACCTCAGATTGGCAAAAATGCCGAAATTTGCAGGAGATTGCTTAGCACCCGCACAGTAACAACCCTCTGCGGATTTAAAACTTAAAGGAAAGTTGAAAATTAATATTACATTGTTTAGGACTATTAACTTTTTGGAAAAAAAGTGGCAAAATAGCTGTAAATACGACGAATAAATTTAAGTAGAATCGTCAGGTGATAGAGTAAGCATACCGTTTTGTGTATAGCTAGAGAATTATCCTTTCGTTGAATGTCTTTATGAGTATTTCTGGTGTTGAATTTACTCTTTTTGTCAGCTCTTTCTTGAAATACCTGTGAATATTTCACGGTTTTCACTATTTTAAATCGAATGGCAATCAATTTAGATTCCGTTCTGTCTGTTTAACAAAACCTTCAAAATAAGACATTTCTTAAAAGCATTTACCGAAGTAGTGAGCTTTTAAATATTCCTTCTAATGGAGGTGGCCGTTTATGTCATATTTTTTGATTCACCCAAACATGAAAACTCGTTGCCGAGAAAAATGAACGTCCTCAACAAACTTCAAAAAGTTATATGCCTAAGATCAATAAAAAAATTTAATAAGTAGCCCGTTTAAAAAGCGTGTTAATTAGACACCTTTACTAACGAATATATGCGACATTTAACTTTTTCCAAGGTGAAGTCAGGGTAAAATGTGGAAATTTTTTTGGTTTTGTGACTGCCCTGGAAACAAATGATACATTTGCTGCTGAAAATGAAGAACTCAATTTTCGCTTTATATTTTAGCATTTTTGCTACATTTGTTTACTTTATTGCCCCGTTCTAAGACTGCAAATACACAACAGAGCATCCGAATATATACTGCTGCGCGATGATTTGTTGTTCTGACTTCCGACAGAACCGCCCGCCCGGGCAATAAGGGACTTTCTACGAGTTTTTGAGTGGTCTGCATTATAGCTTTGCCCTGCTCAGCTCCGCCCTCAGTTTGGTTCACAATAACCGAAACTGAGCCTCTAGTAAAAGGTATTTGTTGCGCAAAGACATGTATGCAAACCGGATTCCTCCCTTCTCTTTACTCGAACTCCTTGAATATGAGTATCTAACAGCCGTCCAATCCAACATATTTCGGCATTGGACACGCATCGAATTGACAGCGAACCGTTGGCTTATGTCTTTTTCTCTTTCCATCACTGGTTATCTCTCGGCCAGAGCTGCAACGCAAGTGCGAATGGCTTTCGCCGAGCAACAGGGCTGATTGCAGAGTGGATTATCTGTAGTTCTGTTTTCCATAGGCGAATAAGTTGGTCATGTAGTCCACCAGTAATTTTTGCGACGAAAACAAAATCTCTACAATTCCGATCTTCCCCTTCGGACAAAAAGGAGGTTTTTGACATTTTCTGAGTGTATTCACGCGCTAACTAGGATTAACAGAAGGTTCCGTGACCAGCTGTTTACGAATATTTGACAGTAGCCTTATCTTAAATTTACTGTTTTCCTTCAACCCACTTGGAAAAAAGGGTGGCCTCGGTAGAATTCGAAACCACGCAAACAAGGGGAAGGCTTTAGTACAGCCAGCGCTCTTGCCAACTGAGCTACGAGGCCCCACCAGGTGCCTTGTGTTTAATCACACTTGGGATCAGTTACCCGCCCAGCCCACTGCAACGTATGGAATCCACAAATTCTGATACAATAAGCTGACTGCCCGACTAATCAATCAGTCAATCTAGAATCTACCAGATGACTACCAGGCACAATTAATTAGTAGAGGATTTTAACAGCTTTTAATAATTACTTTGACCTACTAGTCATCTGATGGATTCTAGGTTGCTTGCTTAGGAAATCCTGCTTGGGCAGTCAGCTAACTGTATCAGAATTGGTAGATTCCATACGTTGCAGTAGGCTGAGCGGGTAACTTGACCCAAGTGTGGTAAACTCACGGCTCCCGGTGGGGCCTCGTAGCATAGTTGGCTAGAGCGTTGGCTGTATTAAAGCCTTCCCCTTGTTGGCGGGGTTTTCGAATCCCGCTATACGGTTCGCGAAGTGTTGTAATATCGTGTCTGATGCGTCGGTGGCAGTCGAGTATGTAGCCCTACCGAGAAAACTTGAGGTAAGGTCCCTTGTGATACGGGTGGGGTTAACGGAAAGGACATATACCGGGTAGCAAAAGTAAAATACAATACGTACCCTATCTCATGAAGTCACATGTATTTTAAAAACTGACATACTGACTGGTCAGTTAGTGACTAATAAATTTAACTTAGAATTGTCAGGTGAAATCTTTAACGTACCATGTTATGCATATTAAGAGAAATTTCCTTTTATTAAATTTCTTCATAGGTATTTCGTGTTTTGGATTACGATGAGTTTCAGATCGTCCTTGAAATGCTTTAAGTTTGATTTTGTTTTTCTGTGTATGGTCCATAACTGTAGATTATGTCGCATGTGCTTATCAGATACTTCAAAATAAGATATTTCTTAAGGGCATTTATCGAAATAGTGAGTTCTGAGACATCGTTTCTAATGCAGATGGCCGTTTGGTTCATATTTGTAGACTCACCCAAACGTGAAAACTCGTTGCCGAGAAGAAGAAGAAACATCCTCAACTTACTTCGCCAATTAATATGCCTACGAACAATTTAAAAATTCTTATAATAAGTTACCTCTTTAACAACTACTCTAATTAGATATCTCGTTGTCGAATGTCTGCGTACTTAGCCCTTTTTGAAGATCAAATCAAGGAAAAAATGGGTGCGTTCGACCGGTTTTGCGACTTCGCTGAAAATAAGGGATACAGTGTCTACTGAAAATGAAAGAAGTCCCTTATTACTTTCTATCGGCGCGTTTTTTGTTGTATTTGCTTACTTTTCTGCCCCGTTCTAAGACTGCAAACACAACCGAGTTTCCGAATATACACTAAAATTTTGCGAAGAAATGTCAATCTTCTGCCCTTTCCGATTTTAGTTTCCTTATTCGTTCATAGTCAACTGCAAATAAAATTGCCAGGACATTTTTCGCGTACACCGTAACGGAGAACATTGACGTCATGTCGCGGTTTCTCATATATATGCATGTTTAAGCTCGACGTTATCGGTGTGGTGAAACAAAGTGCAGTCACAGAAGTTTGTTACTTAATTTTCGTTTAAAAATTCACAAATTTGAAAAACGGAATTTTTGAACTGAATCTGTCCTTGATCTCCTGGAATCAATGTAACTTCTCATACCTGCACTTACATGATATTCCTGAGCGCTAAACCAAATTTTCCGTTCTCACAAAAGAGATATTGCAACTTTTTATGTTCTATATTAATTTCCGTTTGTAGTACAATACATAGAGAAAAATGTTTTGGTCCGGAGCTTTCACTAGCGTAGAAAAATTCCTGGAAAGCAAAAAACGTGCAATTTGGCCCTGTTTTTCTTTAAATAAACAGATCTGAAGTGAACTCCTAATTAATGAACAGCTTTCTGTGCATCAATTCAATCCAACGAACAAAAATAATCCCATAAAGTTTGTGCCATACTACCACCTCAAATTTTTACCCCGACATTTCGTGAGTTAGGTAATCCACTGTACTTACATCTGCGTCATCAGTTTGTTTAAATAAATGAATAAAGTGTTAAGAAGCGAGTGCTAAATTTGAAAACATGGGATATTATGAATTATGACCGGGCGAAAAAATTAAAACCAGAGATAATGGTTAGATATTCGAGGTTAACTGAACTTCAGCCTGTGATGACCAATCACGCTGGATGAGAATTTTTAAAGGATAGAGTTAAATGAACATTGCAAGCTAAGACAAGGGAGATTGGAATCGCCATTTCTGGCTCACAGGCCGTCATCAGCCATTCATACTCAACGCCAGGTGGTGCACCGCCTGAGGCTTGAGCCTGCGACCTATTGATCAGAAGTCCAACACCCTAACCATTGAGTTAAGGGGTCGTTGTCTTGCTGGTTCAGATCGGAAATGTTGACATTCCTTGATGAACGCTCATCGATCGCTAACGAACGTCACCTGTCTCGTACATTGGGGCTCACTCTCGAGCCGTGCCAGTAGCCGTACAGCAGCTATTAGTAGAATAGGTTATTTAAATTTGCCGAAAAATACAAGGGAGGCTGGAATGGCCGTTTCTGGTTTATTGGCCGTCGTCAGCCAGTCATACTCAACCGCAGCTGGTGCACCATTCGAGGATCGAACCTGCGACCCGTTTATCAGAAGTCCAACGCTCTAACTATTGAGCCACGGCCTCGTTGACTTACCAGTTTAGGTCGGCATGCAATATAGGTGCCCGTGAGTTAAATTTCAGGCAGGGTACATATTCAACTACGCTAGAGCTAACCCAAACCTTCAAATGTAAATCTAATATCAACCCTTACCCTTATTTTATTGGGCACGGCGGGACACCTGAACTGGAATCACCTGTAATCCAGTTTGCTGGGGCGCGGGGCATGTAGGCAATCCCGATCGCACAGGTTTGTAGAGAGCCAAAATTTCGTGCCAGTGCACACCCTGTTGCCCCCCACATACTCGTTTTATCCCTCATTCTTAACCGAACCAGGCTTCAAGCTCAAAGTCACTGACCCTAGAAAGGTACATTAGCAACCATCGCGTGGTTTTGTCCTTCAATTCGGGTATTACTGTGGTGATGGTGGTGGTGGCACCGCATCCTGGAGTGAGCGGTCTAGGTATCAGCTCGACTCGGTGTAGGATGCCCGGTCTGTATAATTAAGCAGTTTTTTTCGATTGTTTGTTCATCGGACGGTCTACCTCGTTCTGCCCCCCCTTATTCACGCAACTCTTTGGTCCGTTTTGTGTCCAAAAGCACACTTCTAACTTTCTAGTTCGGTAAGGTTCACTTGTTCTACTCCTCCCTTGTCGCGCTTCGGCGCTTTTTTTAATTTGCCTCACGCCTGCTACTTTTATGCCTATCCAGTGTCTCACGTGCCCTCTCGAAGTTTAATCAAGTCGGCAACCAACCTGGGCGTCAATCGAATGGATACTGCGACTGCAGTAACCTCGGACGCATCAGTAGCGGGCGCCCCCAGCACTCCTTCTCCCGAGAACGAACCAACCTCTCCCCTGCCTGTGAGTCTCACAAGTCCTTGGTGGTTTCGGTTTGGATATATCTTCTTTGCTGTTTGACACGAATTTCCCGTCGTCTCCCTATTGGCCCCCAACCCGAAAATGTGTTGGGCCTAGCTCTAATGTCGACCGAAACCCAGTTGGCCGGACAGCCGTTGGGCTCAACGACTTCCCGCTGGGATAGTTCCCTGAAGCTCTTCGGATAGAGGGTCGCGGATGAAGCCTAGTCGCAGGACGAAAAGCATTTGCTGTAATTAGGGACTAGTTTACAGCCAGCCAACTTACCCGATCAGTTCAAAACCAGTGCCATTGTTCGTGAAAATTTATTCGCTAAGCCCTGTGGGAGGGCCCTTCTTCCTGCAGCCGCCATTGGGCGCACCAGGTAAGTCACAACTGGGTTAATCGACAGACCCCTGTGTCTGGAGAGCGCTCCTGGATGACCGCCCCCTACGACTGCTGCCGGCAGCGCCTGCACAGTCCGTCCATTTTCTCGGTCCAAGTTCCCGTGGCCGCAATAGTGACCTTGTTTTTGTTCTAGAACCAGGTGTGTGCGCACAAACACACAGGTCGGTCCTCGAGTGGACATTCAATAGACTGATTATGATTGCCGGCAAAGAAAAGGCAGACTGGAATGGCCATTTCTGTCTCATAAGCCGTCATCAACCAACCATACCCGATCCCAAGTAGTGCACCACCTGAGTCTCGAACCCGCGACCTGTTGATCAGAAGTCCAAGGCTCTAACCATTCAGGGTGGGGTATGACTGGTTGATGACGGTTAATGAGCCAGAAATGGACATTCCGTTCTCCCTTGTCTTTGTGCGGCTGTTGGCGGAGCTCGAGAGTGAATTCGTTAGTGATCGGTGAGCGTTCGGCAATTAATATTCAAAAAACTTTCCGTTTTTTCTCATTCCGAGTGCCCACAGGAGTCCGAAGGTTCTGGCCCCTTTTGAGAAAAAAGGTGTTTTGTCCTATTAAAAAAACACAGCGCATTGGGGAATTTGCAAAACACACCTAAAACAACGTGTCTATTGTCTGCTACACACGAACCTCGCGACTAAGATACAGCCACTGACTGATCTCACGCAATGTTAACAAAATTATAAATGTGTTTTAGATTAGGAATGAGTATTTTAGTATCTTGAACCATAATCCCAAGATATTTCAGAAACATCAGAATCCTGGCTTTTCAAGGTGTCTTTGGGGCCTCCTATAAAGCCTCACTCAATAAAAAATGACTACTTAAGTAGTGTGCTTTTTGCTGTACATTTTAGATGTCCTTAAATATTCAAATATATTTTCTAGAAGACTTAAGCAAATATATTCTTTCTTTTACTTGTTTGGTAGGAAACCGTCCCATCTTCAAATTTTATGCTCAAAGTAATGCTTTAAAAAAGCTTATAACTGTGAACTTTTTCAAGACTGTACAATTTCCATTCATATCGCATCGTGTCTGTTCGTTTATTAATTTCTCTCATTTAGTTTGCAATATAGTCCACATCCATTGCAAAATTATGTGAGCATTCTATGTTATCTTCTTGATAGCATACAGAAATGTAGGATATTCCTACTGCGGAAGATATCTAGCTTGTAGACTAAAAACCCTACACGCAAATGTGACATCTGATCGCTCTCTAAATTATTCAAGAATTACAAATGTTTTAAAAAAATCCTTTGAGTACATCAATTTGAAAAAGACTGTATTTGCTGCCATAAAGTAAAAATATTTATTTTTATATTTTCGAGAAAATATAGTTGAATTTTTAAAGGCATCGAGAATACATGGGAAAAATGCATACTAATTCAGCAGTCCGTTTTCGCAGGCTGCCAAAAAGGTGTATATTCAAAAGCCGGCTTCTGCTTTACCAGAAATATCTTGGGATTATTCACCAAGGTACTAAACTTCACAATTTCCTTCAAGTAAACACTCCTAATCTAAAACATATTGTAAATTTTAAAGATGATTTGGTGAGCAAACGTGCTGCTTTTGATAACTTCTCTTCAGGCCAGTACAGTTATAGGGAAATGTTGCAACGTAGTAGAAATATAAAAAATCAAATCGAGAATGTTCGTCCGTTTGTGTGTGTGTGTGTCCCCTAAACGGGCCACGCGGTAGATGCGTTGGACCAACACGGGGGCCACATTAGGGCATGGCATGCGTTATTCGGGTTGCGCTCCCATAACAAATGCCGAACATGGAGGTGTGGTGGCACGCCTAGGGGCGGCTAGGGCTTAGGTGACCCGGCCGCGCCAGCCACCTGCGTCCTCTCCCGCCTCCGGTCTTCTTGACTCTGTCTTGACACCGGGCTCAGGTGGGGGAGGAGGAGAGAGTGCGGTAGATGCAGCGCAAGTCTACTATCACTTTAAACTAAATCACGCGAAAGTCACCTTCCCTGCTCAACTTTCCCATGAGCATACGGTGGACATCGTCGGACTACGACGGTCGAACTGTCGTGTGTGTGTGTGTGTGTGTGTGAGAGAGAGAGAGAGAGAGAGAGAGAGAGAGAGAGAGAGAGAGAGAGAGAGAGAGAGAGGTGTGCATATGGGAAGGATGAAGAGAAGCAGCGTGTTAGGTGGCAGTGAGCGTTTGGTAGAGCCGTTCCAGGGGAAGGACAGAGATGGTGCGGGAGTATGCATGCAGCTAAGCGGCCGTTGGCCAAGCTAAGCGCGGAGGTTGTACGAGGTTCTTTTGTGTGCACAAGACCGGCTTCTTCAACCTAATGGCATTAACTTCTGCTGCTGCTAGTAGATATTAACCTAGTGGTTTGGGGTAGTTTGGTGGGACCTTATAAACTACACGGAAAGCTTCGCTGGGGTTCACACTATGTCCGGTTTCAAAAGGTGTGCAAGGATGGCGCTTTTTAGGCTCTTGACTTCCCCTTTTTCTCAGCCAGCCTGGGTTGTGTACTCTTATTCTTTTGGATAGGTGCCGACTCGTGCGACCAATATAACCTACCCCACACGAGCAAGCAAATGAGTAAATGCACATGGAGGTGGTCTGAGCCGCAACCTATCCTTAGCTTCGCCTCGTAAAAGAGGATTGGTTGAGAACACTATCTGAAGTCTCGCTGCTGGGATCGTTTGTGTAACGGCTTGGTTAAGGCGTCTTTTCAGGAGTTCACTAGCCGCATCCTCTGAAAGGGCACTTTGAGGAATAGAGTTTTCGTTTCCATAGTAAGCTTGGCAGGTTTTACTGGTCTTGCGACAATATGCTTTGTAATAAACCGATTGAGGTACCCGTTCTCTCAAAGTAGGTTCTGGATCTTTCCAAACCTTTCCTTAAGACTATCTGCCGAGAAAATTTGTCTAGCCCTCTGTGCTAAGCAACGGACTAGACTGCGTTTCTGTTGGAGAGGTACGAAACTGCCAAAGACCAGGTTTTCTTTCGATAAACGCTCCTTTGGACGCTGCCGTCAGATCTTCTGTTTAGAATGATGTCTAAGAAAGGGAGTAAACTTGCTCTTTCCATCTCCAACGTGAATTTGATCGACGGTTTACAGTGTTTAAGAGTTCGTCTACATTTGTTTCTTCTGTGACAATTGCAAAGATGTCGTCGACGTATCGGCCTTAGTGTCTTACCTTAAAGATCTGGTTGCTTAGCTGAAATTTCTCCAGCTTGCCCATGAAAGGCGTCGACTAAGAGAGGTCCAAGTGGCGAGCCCATAGCAACGCCGTCTTTTTTTCTGTATAGCTGGTTGTCTAAAAGGAACTGCACATTTGATGTGCATCTTAGTTATAATTTTTTTCAGTGCATTTGTCGGTATTCCTGTTTCTTGCTCACTGGTCACTAGGAATTCACAGAGGTAATCGACTTTCTCAGTGACCGGGATGTTTGTAAAAAGTGATGAGACACCCATGATGAGACACCTCATGCCGTTTACGTTAAGGTCTTTAACGTTTTCTATAAATTCGAAGTTATCTCGGTAGCTACGTGGCGCTAGCTGACGTTCTACAGGCTTAAGTGTCTCTGCTAACCACTTTGCTATCGTATGGTAAGGAGAGTTTTGCATGAACAAAATCGGACGAAGTGGCAAACCTTCCTTGTGGATCTTCGGTAGACCATACAGTCGAGGGATCTGTGTTTCTACTGGTCTGACACGTTCGAGGTCACGATCACTTACAAAACCACCTGCATGGAGTCTTTTTAAACACTCAGTCAATTGTATGGAGTGCATCTTCGTTACATAGTCTGATCTGTTTCTTGTGAAGATGCCTGTTCCTTTATCCGGGCTGGTTATCAGGATGTCTCGGTTCGCTTGAAGCCGTTTTAAATTCTCTGTGTGCTTTTGTTAGTAATCCCCGAATTCGCGGTCTCTTGTTCAGGTACTGATAACTAGAATTCACCAACGTGGATTTAAAGTGTTGAACGCTCTCTGCGGATATGGGCTTTAGGTCGTAAGTTTGGTTCCAGAGATTCTCGAATTGGGTTTCTAACTCTAGTTGACTAATTTTTCGACGAGCAAGCAGAATTTTTGACCTAGGGATAATGCGTCGAGCAACGTTTTATCGAGTGGCATGGATGAATGGTTGTGGACGTACCGATCGGTATATATTTGGAAAACGAGATTTTGGCTTTATTTCTTGCACCCTTTGAAGAAGTGACGATTTTTTTGCATCTCCACGTTTTCTTCCTGTGGTTTGAGTATAGCTGCTAAATTCTTGTCTTTTGTCTTCTGTCATGATATCCAGAAAGGCAGCGCGTTGCCTCACGTGATGCTCTGGTTATTTCATCTTTATACGAGCGTTTTCCAGGTGGTTCTCAGCGTATCCCCTCAGGGTTTCCGTTGTAATAACTGCATGACTACGCCGGAGCGCGTTCCAGCAGTTATTTTGATACTCATGTGTTTCAATACAGTCCCCAATGAAATTGGTAAGTATTTTCGCCTCCACAAATTTAGTGATGAAACACAGGTACCGTGGGATGTTTGAAATGTTTTAAAGTTCTGGCCTGAAGATAACTTTTCGAAAACCGTGCGTAAGCTCGCCAACTCGAATTTTGAATCTTCTAATGGGAATTTTCGCAACTTTTAAATTTTAGTTGAAATTACATGAGATCGGTCACTGTCTGTATTATACGTGGCGGGGAGTTCGTTAGTCGAAAGATGTCTAACATAATGCTAGTCTTTGACGCTGACTTCTGGCCGAAATGACATGTAGATTCGGATCTTCTATGAGATCTTGCTTTTCCACTGCCCTTGAAGTCCTCGGACGCGCACGCCGTCAACACCAGGACTGGTTTGACGAAAATGACGCCGATATCAACAACTTAATTGTGGAGAAGAATGGATTACACGAAGCCTGCATGGACATTCTGACTGACGCCACCAAGGCAGCCTTCTTTGGATGGCGCCGCCTTGTACAGCAACGGCTACGGGAACTTCAGGACGCCTGGATGTTCCGCAAGGCTAAGGAAATCCAATGGTATGCGTACCGCAATGAAATGAAAATCTTTTTCAAAGCCATCTACGGCCCCTGTATCAAGGGGACCGCACCGCTGCTCAGTTCTGACGGCACAACACTGCTGACAGTGAAATCGCAAATTCTGAATCACTGGGCCGAGCACTTCAGAAGTGTCCTTAATTGCTCATCAGCCATCTATGATGCGGCCATTGACCGGCTCCCTCAAGTGGACATGAACAATGACCTGGATCTGCCGCCTTCCCATCCGGGTCGTGCAGCAGATTTCCAGCGGTAAAGCACCGGGATCCGACGCAATCCCACCGGAAGTCTACAAGCACGGCGGGCCCCGGCTGATGGCCGAACTCACAACACTCTTCTAGGAGAGGTTGTGCCAAGGACAAGTTCCTCAGGATTTTAAAGACGTGACCATCTTCCATCCCTACAAGTGGAAGGGGAACTGGCAACTCGGTGATAATCACAGAGGCATCTCGTTGCTCAACATCGCCGGGAAGATCTTCGCCCGTATCCTTCTCAATCATCTGAACGGTTACCTTGAACAGGGCCTGCTCCCGGAAAGCCAATGTGGCTTCCGACGACACCGCGGAACAACCGACACGATTTTCGCCGCCCGCCAGCTATGAGAGAAGTTCCAGGAGATGCGAACCCACCTCTACACTACCTTTAGAGATCTGATGAAAGCCTTTGAAACGGTGAATCTCGACGGACTGTGGAATCACACGCAGAAATTCGGCTGTCCTGAGCGGTTCACGCACATGGTGCGTCAGTTTCATGACGGGATGACGGCGCGCGTCACTGACAACGGGACGGTATCCGAAGCATTCGCAGTGACCAACGGAGTGAAGCAGGGCTGCGTATTGGCTCCCACCCTGTTCAGTCTCATGTACTCGGCTATGCTGATGGACGCCTACCGTGATAAGTAGTCTGTGATCCGCATCGCCTACAAAACTGACGAGCACCTGTCGGCGTATGCAGGCCACAACGCGCGTGTCTACGGCTACAGTCCATGACTTGCTCTTCGCGGACGACTGCGCCCTCAACACCGCGACGGAGGAGGACATGCAAAGGAGCGTGGACCTTTTCGCCGCAGGTTGCGCCAATTTCGGATTAACAATCAGTACAGCCAAAACGGTTGTCCTGCCCTAGCTGCTACCCAGCGCGGAATACAATGCTCCCCGAATTATTGTCAACGGCGCTTAACTCAAAAATTTGGAAACCTTCGCTTATCTGGGAAGCACGCTGTCACGCAACACGAGAATCGATGACGAGGTTGCCCAACCGATCTCCAAAGCCAGTCAGGCCTTCGGTCGACTGCAGGCTCTTCAACTCGAAGGGTGGTGCAATTCCAGCCCACAGAACTGGGCCGGCGGACGGGAATAGGACGTTAATCTCACACCCCGTGTGGTTTTATATGGTTTCTAATCGCGGGCAGATGAATGGATCGTTCAATTTGGTAGCCATGACGCCTAGATCCACGCACGCTGCTACCAACTCATCACTTACCCCGCTTGGTTGTCCATAAAGAGGCTATCCCCGAATAAGTTGCACCTCTGGAACCCCCATTTAAAATTTATCAACCCGCACCGACGGCTTCCTGCCAACGGTAGCAACAGCTCTCTGACTGCTGACCAACTATCCTCCAAATCCTACCATGCAAACCACAGATTGGTGTCGATAGTCAGAAGAAATTACGCGAATTAGCCGTGGTGCCCATCATTTTCTCTTTCAGTAAACATAGACAGAAGAAGAACATTGCGGAATGGCCACCTCTGGTTTATTGACCATCATCAGCCAGCCATACCCCACCCAGCTTGTGCAAACCTTGAGGCTCGAACCCGCGAAACCTGTTGGTTAGAAATTCAACTTCCTAATTATCAAAGATCGAAGCTAGTGTTCCGGTGGTGTCCGTGCATCCTGCATTTCCCCCGACTCTTCCTCCCAAATATTGCATCTACTGAAATAAATTGTGAGTAGGTAGTTGTTTAAGGAATCTATCCAGCTTCTAGCTGTCCGAACGGTCCGAGCATTGGCGGGCGACCATCTACTGGCGTTTTCGGACGTCATTCCTGCACGCCTCTCTGCGTTGCAGATACAGTGGAACCTATTCTCAGTGGCCAACAGAGTAAGTCTTGGCAATGGGGGGATCACACAGTCAGGGGTCATTTACTCTGTCCCTCTCTCGCTCTATCTCTGACTGCATTGTCCTTATTAACCTTTTCTTGCAACTCATGTGCTAAAGTGAGGGCGGGGGGTTACTGGCTGGCTTGTCTCAACGGAGACGATTTGCGAAAGCCGCAACACTATGTGACTCACTTTGGCCTACTGCAGAAGAGCTTACTTTACTGTTTGCTCAGTTTGATAGGTGTCCGCCCTGGCAGGACTGGTTCATTTGTTGGCAAGCGTTGTATGCTTTTGCTTAGCTTCAAGAGCATAGCAGTTTTCCACGAGAGTTTAAACCCCCCAATTGCCCCCATGGGGAACTACTGAACTTCATAAGACACTGGTTGTAACGAGGGTAGCTTGAACCACAGGGACGCTGTCATCTTGATATTTTGCTACTTTCGAAAGACTTGGCTCGTGACTTCTACTGTCTCACCGTCCCTTTTATATTGCGTAAATGTACTACTTTCTCCAGGGTACTTTTAGTTGAGAAAGTCTTTCACACCGCGGAAAACCATCGTTACTGCCCTCAGCGCATGAAGCACCCGTTATTGTGCTTCAGTTATAGGAACTTCTACTCCCTTTCGTTAAGTAAGCTCTCTGAGGTTGGGAATATTTCGGTTTTGCAGTTTTTTTAAAAATTATGTTGACTCTCACAAGAGTCGTGTGATTGGCTTCAGGTGCATTAGTACTGGTTGCAAAGTGTGCCTCTTGCTTCACGCGTGTTCGCCGTCCTTCGACCTTTGTGAGTTCTCTTGCTCTCCGTTCCCTCAACCACTCTGCACTTCCACAATCCCACTTTAACGCAGGTCTACACCACCACGACCTCAATCGCGCTGATTAATCTTAGCTAGGCGGGCGCCAGACCAGTCAAATCGGATATGGACGGCTTTTGGGCAGATTTGAACGCAAGACATGGGAATAGAAACCCCTGCTCTCTTCCCTCTGAGAACCTTGTGTCAATTTCCTGGGAGATGAGGGGTAGTGTTAAGTTTAGAACCCGGGGATACTTACCCTTTGGGGAATTTTACGCACAACCACTCAATCATCTTACTCCGGGTTGCCTAATTCTGTTTCTTACCGAGTTTACTGATTCAATTGAATCAACTGTGGGGGTGTCGGCTTTAATGCCGTCGGCCGAAGACTTTGACTTTCCAAATTTGGATTAACCTATCTGGTAAATCCACTGCAGCATTTGGAATCCACCATTTACAAAATATTTGAGAATTTCGGTCGGACCTGGTTGAGCGCCCGTCTTGCATTCGAATCTCGCCGAAACTGGGTCACTTAAAATGACCTGCTTTCATCCTGGTGGTTCATTGAACGACCGACAGGTGTACTTTGCTTGCAGAGCTTTGCGGGTGCTAGCAGAGAGGCAAACTGCCGTCGAAGGTTGTCTGTATTTGGACAGTTCAGCGCATTCTGCACTCTGATTACTCTGACGCGACTCGTCAATTCGAACGTCTTTCTCGGCGACGTCCACTGCGTGTCCCATGGCATGATCAGTGCAGTGCCGGTGAATTGCCTGACAATTAAGTGTCATCACAGAACCAATAACACCGGATGCGTGATCGACCGCAGTGGCCAACAATGCTAAACAGACCTTCTATGCGTACAACACACGCCTGGTCTGCGCACGATCGACCAGGTCATCTAACGCGACTGAAGCTGTCAGGATGCACTAACTTACACTGTTTAGAGGGCTTGCAGGCGATGGGGTGGCTCTTACCTCTTACAGAACGAAGGCCTTCGTGGCATGCCCGTCCTCCTCCGCCAATTATTATCCTGGTTGCTAGCGCGTATCCACATGGGTTAGATGGTGGCTCAAACTCAGCTCTAACGACTTGCTTTCCCTTTGTAGACAGTTAAATCGATTACGACACGCTACTGTTTGATTGTAAGCTTGTCATTTGAGGGCATAACGCCATCATATTCAAGTCCAGCCGTTATGTTTCCATCTTAACCTGGCCCACATAGCACTCGCTTATGTGAGATGCTAGATGGCCCCCTAAACTTGCTTCACGTGGGTCCTGTATGGTGCGGGCAAACAAGTGGGAAGCCAGCTTTGTGCAAAAAACCTTTCGTGCTATTCACCTCTTTGGTCCTCGTCACTTATGACGGACGACATCTAGTCAATGGCGCTCGCGCTTGCAACAGTGAGCGGGGAGAACGCAGCCAAGTAGTCCAAAATCCAGCGCACGGCTTCCTCGTCATCCAACGCGTTTTCGGCTAGCATGACAATGCAACGTCGTGGGCTGGCCTCGTAACTCTGCCCTCCTCTGAAATTACTGTCCAACTCAAACGACTGTCCAGTAATGTGGCCTTTATTGTTGCTCATTTTTATGCGAGATTTCAATTCCTATTCCTTTGCCGCTTGGTTCTTGCGTGTGTAAGGTCTGCTGTGTGTGTGTGTGTGTGTGTGTGTCTCACGCGTAGCCATGGCCGAAACCTTGTTAATAATTTCACGCACGCTATCCCCAGTCGTCTTGCCTATTTCCCATCCTTGGGAAAGTAGGGTGGGGTGGGGTGACTGCTGCCCAAACTCCATTTCCCCTAAACAACTTTATGCCTGGGTCACACCCACTGCCCTCGATGTGGTGGTAGCTTCCGTAGGGCCAGATGTCACCATCAGATCGTTAGTTCACGCTGGCGCGCGCGCCTACTCTGCTGTTATGAGCACCCTCTCCCCCAACAGCCATCAACCACAGAGGGCGAGTGATTTCCAGGGGCAAACGCTGCTTAGACGCGTGAATGGCGCCTAGCCCCCGACCCGCCCCGAGTTCTCCTAAACCTTCCATTTTGGGAGTTCAGGAACGATCAGAGTGTACACACGACATCGCGTGCTTGTCCTCTTCATTCCCCCTCTCCGTGAGCCACTGACGACCAGTCCTCTAGAAGTCATGCTCGTCTTGCATGTGCCGGAGCATCGATTAGAAGCTACGACGGGAACATGTTCAGCAGCCGTCGCTAGTTCGTATAATTACGTTGCGCATTTGAAAGCTGCATCACCAGGTGGAGGGGAGACAACGGAGTGCTACTATAGCGTGATCCCTACCTTCAGCGTCCTACTATAACCTGATGCCTACCCTAATAGGTACTGGTGAAACGTTATGATCAAAGTGAGGCAACAAATACTTCTTTGATATCGCCTAAGGTTATTGCTACGAAGTGATTTTCACCTTTCAATACGCGCCAGCAATTTTTATTCAAACGGACCCTGAAGTAAATGTTGTCGAAGTCTACGATTTTTTTCAAAATCTGAATCTTTCTGTCTACTTATTTCATCTCGAATTCCTGGTGATTGCCGGTTTGTAATCATACCCAACCTGGTTAAGGCAACGATAAGCTGGTCATTTGTCAGAGAGTATTGTTGAACCTGCTTCTACTTCGCGCACAATGATATGGATCAACGTCGCTGCATCTCGCTTGTGTACGTAGAGGTACCTAACATCGTCACCCTCACACAATCCAAAGACCCACGAAACATCAATGCGCGAACCGTGGTTCCGATAATTTTGCCCTGGATTTTGCCCATCGATTTCTTCGGAAGGGCATTTCCACCTAAAAGCCGGCCATGATTGTACTGACCGTACCCTAAAATCTAGCCTTTTTGATTAATATGATGTTTTCCGGTGTTCCATTCAGCTTTTCTCTCCTAGCGCCAGATGTTATTTCGAAGCAGACTTCTCGGTAGTACTTAAATAAGTCAACCACGGTAGTTGGGTAGTTAACAGTAAGCTTTGGTACTTCTAAGACTTTGTTGCTCCAGAGATAAACTAGCCTTAAAACTTTCCAGAGCTTCATATTACAGTGGAGTCTTCCGTTCAAATAATAATGATGGAAGATTTCGTTCCCCTTTCTAACTGATCGAACAGACTGGCAACCCTTTATTCTGCACCGGCACATTCTATCCACGGATCTCCTTGTTCGTGAGCATTTGCGGCAAAATTTTGCCCTTACTAACAGCCATGTCGGAGGAGATATCGTGACGCCGCCGCTTCTTAACTGTGCACAACTTAAAACTCACTCGTAACAACATTGTGAAGGGAACAAAAATAATGGTAGGAATCACGCTATGGTAGCGCCATCTCAAAGGAGTACACTTTTCAGATTCGGTCGCAGACTCTCCTGAAAATTTTTAGCCTGGCAAGAGTGAAGCCTAAACACAGCGACCCCTTGAAATCCATACTTACATATTTACTACTTACGGTCGTGGGGTTCACGTCTGATTTTTGTGATTGACAGTTTGTTCGGCAGTCTACCCATTGTATTTATTTCCCTGAGTCAGACGCTGTTCGTTTATGCTCGCCCGATTTTTTTCCCTTTTTTCGAGGATATACTTCTATTTACATAATGCAAAGGGTAATACTGATGACTTTCACTCAAACCCCGTCACGCGTACTTTTGTGTTAGCGTTCGGCTTAGGGTTAGATGTTGAGGTTATCGTTAGGGGGCTAGAGTTATGATTAGAGACTTAGTCATATGGGCTAGGATTCGGTTTAGGCTACCAATGTTTATCAACTTCATTTTATGCCTTCAGTCACGATCATCAAGAGAGTCGGATTTAGAGATAAGTTCTTCTTTACTTTCTCCTTTAATTTGATTGGCCAGTACGGACTGGGATCAGTTCCCCTACAATATCTACCCATTGTCCTCGAATTTCATCTTCTCCGCCTGTTTACAGTTCATGATCTCTGGGGTTGCAAATCGCATGCTCTTTTTCATACGCTTTCTTGGTGTATTTAAACAATCTAATGACGTAAATGTATGTTTTGACTTTTGCTTCCACCTATCACAACCTATTTCCACCATTACCGTATTACAGGAGAACGTGCCTCCTTTTACTGTGTTCGACCATACATCCAATCGTCGCGTTAACGTGATTCAGTGCGGTTTCGTGGTTGAGTTCGGGGCGGTGGAGGGGGGTATATTTGAGTCTAACCGATACTCTAAACCAATGCTTGTTACCGGCGCCTGATCCATGCATATATAATTGGAAATTTTTGTTAAACTGGCCTGCCTCCATTCTTGTAATAGCAAATCTGAATAAGCAATTTTGTACAAGTGGCGAATAAAAAATAAAGTTCACACGCATTCACTGTTTGAAGTATGGTTGCATTTATGCGAACACTATAAGTGTCAGTGGACCAGGTCCCACACTACCTGCATGTTTACTTGTTCTTTTTATATTTTTCCGCAGACGTATGGATCAATACCCATCCAAAACCCAACCTGCTATTTTGTGTTTAATTTTCTTTGGAATAATCAATATACTACCCAGTACTGTATTCCGTTTACCAGGGTAGTTAAAAAACTCGTCCAATCATGTACGAGTTTGTGCGCCAACCATGACCTTGAAAGTGTCCACCAATGGGATGTTTCTCATGTACGCGGACGCGAGCGTATATGAGGTGGTAATTTACTTTGACCTCGATGTTGCATACTATCCTTAACGCAACGCGGTGTCAAACAAATGTCCAGAAATCGCCTTCTAACCGTTAAGTCTGTCGTTATCGGATCCTGAACCAAACCATCCCGTCCAACCAAGTTGTAAATCTTCACTATCACGGTCAGCGGTGTTTTTGTTGTTACTGCTGCTGTTGGGCGGACATCTACACCTGTAATTGGTCGTCAGGGGCACGTGGAAGAGGGAAGGGTTGTAGGGTACAGCACGACGATGAAATTGGTGATTTAAAGCAGCCTGGCGTGACTTGTTTATGTGCAGCTGCTGCTGCAAAAACAGACTATTCTGGGAGACCCCCTGGATGCACGTAAAAAAAGGTTAAGTTGTTTTGGCT
Source organism: Schistocephalus solidus (assembly GCA_017591395.1). Taxonomy (NCBI): domain Eukaryota; kingdom Metazoa; phylum Platyhelminthes; class Cestoda; order Diphyllobothriidea; family Diphyllobothriidae; genus Schistocephalus; species Schistocephalus solidus. The sequence continues at coordinate 24,465 of WEDG01000503.1, forward strand.
TTACTGAAAATTGGATTGGCTGTGTGTTGTTTTTATTTGTATACAGGTGCGTAGGGGATAGTGGAGAGAGAGCTAGAGACAGACAGCCAGATGGACAGACAGGGTGGCGATATAGTGACCGAGTTGAGAAATGAGCAACACAAATAGCCGACACGCACACACCTTGCCGCACAGCTTTTCACCTTCTATCCGAATACGTACACGGTCGTTGCTTGTGCGGATTGATCCTTGCAGCAGCGTACTACGGGCGCAGGTATCTTAGCAACCTCTCTTCTCTTCGTTGCCAGCATTTAGAACTTGTTGTTGTTGTTGCAGGGCTGTCTTCTTCGTGCTTCTCTGTGTTCTACCCATTTAGCCCATGTACTGCTGCAAAGTTGGGAGGCTGAAGGGAGGTCGATACACCGGTTTGGTGTGAGGCACTCGCCTTCAGTCCGCATATGGTATCGATCGAGAATCTGCGACTCTTTCTCTCTCTCTCAATCACAAGCAGTTTCAGTCTCTGATTTCTGCCCGAATTTGCCATGCAATGTAATATGCTACTGTTGTTCGACTCCTCCCAATTTATTTACACTTCTCGTACGTGCAAATGCCAATTCAAACCACGGCAGGGTTCTTGCGCTAAGATGGAGGATCGTTTGACTATGTTAGTCCTATCGGAGCATGGACTGGGATCCGTGAACTATCTATATTCCAAGATAGCTAAGCCCAAAAATCTTGTTTGGCCTTTTCCCTAAAGATTTATCGCGTTGATTGCTAAATGACAATGAACTATTTTCAGCCAGGGCTTGCTGCGAAATAGGGCAACTAAATAGTCGCTGGGCACGCAGCAGAAATTGCTTCAGGTCTCTGTTCTGCACTTAATTGGCTTCATATACGTTAGTTACAATCCTGGCAAGCTTACTCCACCATTCATACTTAGACTTAGTCTGCATCCCTCCGAGGCAGTTATGGTATCTCAACCGGGCGTGTGGGGGTGTGTGGGTAGATGCATGAGGACGCCCACTTTCGGGTTTAGGAACGACAAGTAGGCTTTACTAGGCAGTTGCACGCAACCATAGTTGGTTCAACCGGTCTTTATAGGCGACCGAAGGGCTGTGTACTCTGGTTAGATTTGTCGTGGGTCGACGGCGCCGAAAGGAGTAATTGCCTACCCAAAACGCCTAGGTCCCGGCCGTCCAGAAACTGTCCCAGAAGCAACACACCGTCTGTCCGGCGACGTTTTATGCCCTTCGGTCCCTGCGAATGTATTGTGAATATCCGAACTCTACTAACCAGTCAGTAAAGGTGTTCCAACGGTGTATTTTGGCCTTCCATGGATCACGAGCATGTTAGAGCTTATCGACTGCTTCTATGTCCAAACGCGTGCACCGAGTGTCATTGCCATCTTAAATTCAACTAATGAGATGCGGTTAGGCACGGGAATATGGACCCTGTATTACAAATGACTTTGGTTAGGACTGAGAGGATTCGCGTTAGTGTTAAGGGTACTAGGCTTGGTGGTAGGTTAGGTTTAGTACTAAAGTTAGGATTTGGGAATATGCATCCTCCCTGATATTTACGGAAAGATCACGTGTGGTAAGGGGAGTTTCATACATCCGTGTCGGATCTATGATTCAGTACTTGCTCGACCTACTACCACTGACGGTGCCCATAAACTCCTGTGGTGCAGGAAGCTGGATATTAGCGCTTCATACGGGTGACCTGCCTGTAGGAAAGAGGGAAATTCGGCCTAAATACATCCGACCAAACAATCATAGCTCCCGGTTGAATGCGTTTACTCGACCTACCATATCAACAGTACTTCAGTAGGTTGATGTGCTTGTGTGAATGAACCAGATACTTACTAGATTGATTACACTGTTTACCCCTTCACCTTGTTACCACGCCACCTGATGGACACCTGGTAGAACTCCTTAATTATCCATCTTCTGTGTAAATGTGGTGCTAAAGTATATCCTTCTGGAGGCACTTTATGTTACGCTTCTTTGGAACGGGTCGCTGCTAGGTAGCCTACCGTCCGGTCCACCAATTGAACCGAGTGCTGACTTTGCCTGTTTTTTTTCTTTCTCCTGCAGTACGACCACCACTTCTTCAAGAAAGTTCCGCACGGAGCAGAAGCCGTGAACATTCTGGTTGGCGAGACCGACTTCCTCGCGCATCCCGTGGTCGCCTTCGCACGCCTCAAGGAGGCCGCTAACCTGGGTGAAATGACCGAGGTCCCCGTGCCCACGCGGTTCATCTTCCTGCTCCTCGGCACCCAGGGCAATGGACACAAGTATGAACAGATCGGTCGTGCAGTCGGAACCCTGTTTTCGGACGAGGTATGAGCACAGCCCTCGCTCCGACCGCCCTTCTTCTGCCCTCGCGGTTGAAAACTGTGATTTCGCTTACCGTTACCCTGACCAAGTTGTCTTGCACGGTATGGTGGGTGGGGGCTCTTTCCTGAGTCCTTCTTGGCCACCAAATGTTCACAGGAAATCAGAATGGCAGGCATGAGCTGGGATGCCCTTGGCATTCTCCGATCTTTTTTTCTGTTTTTAATTTCTACTGCACCGAACTTCGTGCACGCTGATTTGCATTCTCCGTTTCAACCTTCCACTTCCAATCCCAATCATACCCAATACCGAATCCCAGGTTTGCCACAGTTGGGATTGGGTATGACTGGCTGATGACGGCTAAGTGGAACCCTGTTTTCGGACAAGGTATGAGCACAGCCCTCGCTCCGACCGCCCTTCTTCTCCCCTCGCGGTTGAAAACTGTGATTTCGCTTACCGTTACCCTGACCAAGTTGTCTTGCATGGTATGGTGGGTAGGGGCTCTTTGCTGAGTCTTTCTTCGCCACCAAATGTTCACAGGAACTCAGAATGGCAGGCATGAGCTTGGATGCCCTTGGCATTCTCCGATCTTTTTTTCTGTTGTTAATTTCTACTGCACCGAACTTCGTGCACGCTGATCTGCATTCTCCGTTTAAACTTCCACTGCCAAAGAATGCTTTCGGTACTCCATCATCAGGCCGCTACAAGTATATAGCGAATGAATATTTGAGCTCTGGTTTATATATATAGCAGAGGAGGATGACAGAGTTTGGGGGTAACTTGAAGCAGAACTTTTTCAGGGCTGATTTGCCTTCATTCAGCCAAGTTTAACCCTGACCACCAGCTTTACAGGAAGCACAAACATGCGCAAACACAGATGGCGCAGATGGTCCACCACTGGGGTTTACCAGATGGGTCATGAGCATTTCATCAAACCAAGGTTCATTAGTACCTCACCACCTGCATTCTCTGTCGCTGCAGATCTGGTATTTATTCACTCGGGAATAGGCTCACACCGATCCAATTGGCTTCCCGAAGCAAACAAGCTTCGTGTGGGTGGCAGGGGTCACGAACAGGCAACCATCTAACCAGGCCGAAGTGGGCCAAGTTATAAAAGCAGAGGGGGTGACAGGCTTTTAGGGTACCTTGATATATATGATATTTTGTGGGTCACCGATCTGCTTAAAGAACATTTATGTTCCGTTGTGCCCTGGAACTCAGACTAGAGCCTCACAGGCGATCGCATAGCGACATGTAGCATATGATGGAATGGAACCGACAAAGACAAGGGACAGCAGAATGGCCATTTCTGGCTCATTAGCCGTCATCAGCCAGTCATACCCAATCCCAAGTGTTGAACACCTCGGATTCGAAACTGTGACCTCTGGTTTTTGAGTCGAACGCTCTACCATTGAGCCACGGGCTCGTTGCTTTGTCGGTTGCGATCGGGAATATGATGATAGTGTGTGGCTCACCGATCTTTTTAAGGAACAATCATACCCAATACCGAATCCCAGGTGTGCCACAGTTGGGATTAGGTATGACTGGCTGATGACGGCTAATAAGCCAGAAATGGCCATTCCGGTCTCCCTTGTCTTTGTCGGTACCACCTTATCAACATATGCTACACGTCGCTATGCGACCGCCTGCGAGGGCTCTAGTTTGAGCTCCAGGGCACAACGGAACATGCATGTTCCTTAAGCAGATCGGTGAGCCCCACACTATCATCATATTCCCGATCACAACCGACAAAACAACGAGCCCGTGGCTCAATGGTAGAGCGTTCGACTCAATTACTGGCTAATCAAAGGTAACATCTGATATAGCTGCCCCGTCAAAATCATATTAAACTTCGTTTACTGGTTATCCGCACAAAAAAACCGATATTCTGGAAAGAAACTGCGACTCTATGGAATGCAATAAAATTGCTGCGAACAGTTTGTGGTGAGCAACAAGAAGGCCATCTGGGTAATATTTGTAGATTCACACAAACATGAAAACTCGTTGCCATGAAAAATCAACGTCCACAACAAAAGTTCGGTAAATATATGCCTATTATTAGTTTAAAAATTTCCTTTAATAAGTTACCTTTTTAAAAAGAGCTTTAATAAGACGTTTCGCTGTCGAATTCCTGCGTAATTAACGTTTTTTTCAAAGGGAAGTCAAAAAAACTGGCACCTTTTGACCAAATTTTCACTTCACTGAAAAGTAAAGGATACAATTTCCGTTTAAAATTAGAGGACTCTCTTTTATCTTTCTATTGAAGCGTTTTTCGATATATTTGCTTACTTCTCAGTCTAGTTCTAAGCTTTCAAACACACAAGAGAGTGGCCGAATATATACTTAGAATTGGCGATGAAATGTGAATTTCCTGCCTCTTCCGTTTTAAATTTCCTTATTCATTTATAGTCAACTGCAGACCGAAATTGTCTTTTCGGGCTTCGCGTACGTCGTGACTGCGAAAAGTCGCGGTGTATCATCTCGTCTCGTATATATGCGCGTTTAAGCTCCTAACTATCGGTGTGGTTAAACAAAATACATTCACAAAAGTTTATTACAGCGTTTTTTTGTACAAAACGCCAAAACTTTGCAAAACGTGGTTTTTTAAACTAAATTTTTCATCATTTTGCCGTTAACAATGTAAGCTCTCGAACTTGCATTCACCTGATTTTTTTGTGGAAAACAAAAGTAAATTTACCGTTCTCCGATGGGATATATTCCAAATTTTTCCGGCTTATTTTAATGTTAATGCATATTACTCCGCATAAAAACAAAAAGTTTTGATCTGTAGCTTGTAATAGCGTACGCAAATTCCTGGATGTCAAGTAACGTCTGATTTTGCCCCATTTAGCCCCGTTTTCCCTTGAATAAACTGATCTGAAGTGATCTCTTTTTTATTAAACAGCTTTTTCTTCATAAATTTAATACAAAAAACAGAACTAACAGCTTAAGACGCCTGTTCTGCTACTACTTCAAATTTTGATATAGACATTTCCTGAGTTAGGCAATCTACTGTATATGATGGAATGGAACCGACAAAGACAAGGGAGACCGGAATGGCCATTTCTGGCTTATTAGCCGTCATCAGCCAGTCATACCCAATCCCAAGTGTGGCACACCTGGGATATATATATATATATATATATACCTCGGAGAAAGGTTTAATCATTGTCTTCGTTCCCACGCCGTCTGCATGACGGAATCAGTGGGTTGAAGTCGTGGGAGCTTGGGAGGGAGAATGGGTTCGGGGTAGGGAGCCCGCGCTGTGTGAATGTGAAACATGCGGAGTGCGTGTACCAGGTCTTCTGAGAACAAAGTGCGGGATCCGTTAACCGAATAGCCCCTATCTCGGTCTTTGTTAGGACCCGTTGGCACAGGCCCGGTTTTAAGACATAACCAAGTAGACAGGCGGTGCGAGCAGGCTTAGTCGATGAGACGCCCAGACAGCATGCCTGCGCGTACCACACACACCAGATCTGCGCATACGACTGTTCGATTGTCGTATTCCGACTTGCGCTGCAGCTAACGCACTCTTTCTTCCCTTACTTGCCCATGCCTTTTTCAAGGCAGAGTCAAAAAGACCTGAGGCGAGTCGGACGCAGGTGGCTGGCGCCGTCGGAGACCCCATGACCATGCCGCCGCCACTGAACCAGTTCCCACGGATTGGTGCTGCGTGAACATGCACCTACGCGTACCATAACCCTCCATGTTCGGGAGTTGTTTTGGGAGCTCAACCCGAGTAACGTGTGTCGTGCCCTGCTCTGGTCCCCATGTTGGTCCAGCGCATTGTGCCGTTTAGGCGGCAATCCGCGCACAATAGACTATGGGTGAACACACTTGCAAAGCAGTAGTTATGAGTTGGAGCGGACTCATCGCAGCCGGGTTAACGCGTTCCGTGAGGCAGTCTGGCCCAATTTTCGTCCGATGCCTGTATATCACAGCCGGCTGTGCCAGTCCAAACACGCACACGCCCTACCCGAACTACACGTGTACCTGTCGGACTTTTAGAAAAGCTTTCGCTCTTACTCTGTCGTTACCGTATGGTTTGCTATCCTGTTCTTGAATTATGACCGTGCCAGACTAAGACACATTACTGGGTTATATATTGCCCGGATCGTGACCGGCCTTTGAAGTACATCACGCGCAAGTACACACCCTTGGCACAATTAACCGGCGCCTCTCGTGCGGGTGGAGACAGTGGGTGTAGTTTGGCTCCTTTATTTACTCTTTTTTTGCAGGAGATGAGTTCCTTCCTTAATCTAAACAAATGCTCGAATATCCGGTTTTCTCTTCTCATTGAACTAGCAAACTTTTACTATCTCAGTATATTTGAGTGACCGTCACGCCAGGTGGGGCTAGCTACACGAGGCAGTCCTTGCAGTTGCTATATGAGGCTCCGTCGAAAATATGCCGGCTCGATGACCACAGCCCATAAAAAGCGTTACCTAAAGGAGAAGAGCAAATCAGCGCCAGCCGGTGATGTGTGGTTTGAACGGTTGTGCTGCTGATACGCCAACCCACTACGCGAGCTAGACTGGCAAACGCCACGCGTTTGTCGGTCCGTGATGACTCTGTCCAAACCTTTGTGTGCATGTGTGTGCAGCGGCACTCCAGCTTCGCCCAGGTCGTGTACGTAGTACGCGTAGACGAGGTCACCAGCAGCTGCGCCCACTTTTGCATCAGACAACTGACTGGCCCGGACAGCGGTCTGATTGGGGGGGGAGAGAGTGAGGTCGACGGCTCAGTGCATTTTCCCTACTGTAAACAATCTTACGCGCTTGAAACTATCACGGTGCACTAAAAGACGTGGTTTAGAGAGTTGCCAACTGACGGGATAACTCGGACTGTGTGGTTAGCTGACTGGCGGACTGAGAGTCAGGCTGCAATGGCTCCTTCTTAATGTGGCCTTTATGGCACTCCCACTACATGGGATCCGAGCCAGGTGTGGTGGCACGCCCAGGGGCGGCTCCAGTCGCACCAGCCACCTGCACCCTCTCCGATCTCCGGTCTTCTTGGCTGAGGTAGGGGAGAAGGAGAGTGCGGTAGCTGCAGCTCAAGGATACTATCACGTAAAACTAATCCATACGTAAATCACCGTCCCTGCATCACCCTTCTCTGGAGCATACGGTGGACATCGTCGTGAAGACTGGCCCGTTAATCATTATCTGTCATAGTGTTTAGTTTAGTTCGTTCATTGTTATATTTTGATCAATTTCACTTTTGTACCTTCGATTGCTTTTTCTCTGGTGAGGTTTGAAATCATCCCTTGGATTTTGGTACCCGTCCCTGTGGTCTTACCTTTCGCCTTTTCTTATTCTTCCAGTGTTACTGGAGGCTCTGCGTCACTACTCTTGACTGTTATCTTAGATACCACGTTTTTTATATTTGGGGATTTGTTGTGTAGGTTGCCTCGTGCTCTACTCCGTGTTATCCTATGCGTTGATTCTGGCAATCGATCCTCTGAAACGAGGGTCTGCTGTATAAAATTCTTCATAATCCTGATTTCTTCCTCCAGTTGATTTAACTTGGAGGCCAGCGTTTGACAACCGCCACAATAGTTTTCCTGGTACTTTGGCTGTAACCAATTTATAAGGCTTTTAGAGCGCCCCTCCGAGCGTGCCGCGATGGTGCAGTCGGGTAGGCGTTGGTCTTGTAGGAGTGGGGTCGCCGGTTCGATCCCGCCCCGAGCAGCATTTTGCACTTCAATTTCAGCCTTCACCATTTTGCACACAGATAATATATCCACAAGAAAAAAACGTTAGATATGAATTTTCGTCCTATGTTCGAGGGAAAAGCCTGTTACGTCGTTCTCCTATTAGATAATGACTTTAAAAGGCTGTATATTTTCGTCCTAATACAGTAGTAGATGAATTCCGGAGAGAGATGTTTATCAAGTATGTTCGAAATATGATGCATTCAACGAATAAGTTTAGAAGAGTAACTCAGCCTTTGAAGAAGATGCTTGTCTCGGTTCTCAAACAGTCGACACGAGGGTAATTGGCCGTACACACCTAGTATCAGGTTTATGGATAAGAACGGGGAGAGAGAGAGAGGATAGTTGTTTCGGACGAACTGATACCTGGCAAGTGCACGTATAGTTGCGATCTTGGTGACAAGATGCCGAATATAGCTTGCTCTTCGATGTCAGTAAGATCCAAGAGCACGTATTCCAGAGACAACCATGGCATCTTGAAAACATTTTAAATTCTTCTAAATTTAGTACACAGTTTTCTGTCAAGCCAGATATACTCAAGCTGTTTTCTGATAATAACATTGGCTCACCCAACGTACGAACTGAATATTCAGCTTGGAAAATGTCCTCCTTGCAGTGGGTTCATTTGTTGGAGAATAAAAAAGAATGTAGTCAACTAATGCATGTAATTGTAATAATGTCTAATCGATTACGCGCTTGTATTCGTGGTCTGAAGACGGTGCTGAAATATCAGGTTGTCTGGAAAACGGGAAGGCCGTGGTGATTGCTTGTCTATTTAGTCGATATATTCATGGATACTTCTGTCTGTTTTTCCTTTGAACATCTTACTGTTTTTCGTCAAAGGCCCTGCTGTTCTTCTTCTTTCATTTCCTTTTCAGCGGTTTCAAACCCTACGTCAGTTTCTGGTATGAAGGTGACATCGGCTGGACTCATCAGGTTTTGACAACTTCACTGACACCGGACCCAATATAAAGTATCTAGAGACCTAGCTGCTGCCTGAAGAGTGCAACTTTAGCGCTTGGCGTGCCTACACGGCTATTCAGCTGTCCAGAGTTGCACGTGTGTTTATCATAAACCGCATGATTGAATTTCAACGCTAAGCGATCCCAGCTTTATTATGTGTTTGGTGCCTTTTTACGATGAAGCGCGAATGAAATGCATCCTTATAGGTAGTAACCTAAATTCGAACACCACGTCTGTAGTTTTTCTCCACACACGGCACTACTTAAGTATGTTGGTAGCATTTATTTTATTTGATTTTGCAGAACTGGTGAATGCCAATCACACGAAGGTGCACGGGTCTTGCGTGTTTTCGTTCTGCTGTATCCAAACTCATCTTTACTCGACAGGAGTAATGGTGATAACCAGTAAGGCTTTCTTTGGGAATATGAATTCAGGCTGTAAACGCCGACGATATTCGTGGAGATTAGCACCCACCCCGCATCTCGAAACTGAAAAGATCCTGTAAATGCCGTCCGGGTTTTACATGAGACTCCACCGCCGTTGGTAACTTCGCGTTGCGTGGGTGTGTGTGTCGCGATTACGCTGGACTTATCATTCTGCGTTCCTGACATCGAGGTACAAATCAGGCACCACCATCAACAGGACTAGCGTTGGGATGACTGAGAGGCATCTTATCGTGCACAAAACCTCAAACCGCTACACCTTTCGGTAGTGTGCCACTGGTGTCGATCGTGATCATATACTGACAACTTCAAGTCACGCCTGAGTGAGAGAACGGTGGCTGAGCGCGTCGTGTTATATGTGCGACGCACATTAGATCGGACAGCCTATGTCTGCGTGGTGGCTATCCTTTCAGGGCTGTCTGTTAAAACGGTCTGTCGCTTGCATGTCGCTTATTTCGTGCATGGAGCATTTGTGTGAATTCATTTGGGAGCCAGATCGGTAATCTCCAGCATCGTCAGGTTTAGCGCTTCTTGGCGAGCTGATTCACGAGAGAGGAAGAGCGAGAGAGCGAGGGAGAGAGTGAGTGAGCAGCCCGACGGACCCTGCATTCCGATGAGAGTTTTAGAGAGTTTAGTGCCCATGGCATCCATTACAAAACTGAAATCCCGAATTTCGACTGCAGAGTTCTCTGCTTGCCAGCTCTATAAGCGAAAATTTCAATCAGCGTGCATCAAAGCAGTAAAATGCTCGAAACGCTGTCTCTGCTTCTGGTAACCTTCCAACATCTCACGGAAACGAATTCCTGCAGAAACTGGGACTAGCACCAACTCAAGGCGCAATCTGGTGTTACCTCTGGTTTTTCTCCGCATTCGAAAGCCTAAGCCGAGGCCAAAATCAATCCAGGCAAAAGAGATATATGTTGTTGGACTACCGCTTATCTGGATGCAAAACCACGCTGTCATGAGCGCACTTGGTGGACGGGTTGGGTAGTCATCATCTTGTTCAAATAGACGGAAAACATGGATAACGGTAGCGCACTGCATGGAGTTGATACCTAACTCGTCGGAAATGTTATAGAATTTCGCGGAAGGTACAACACCACTTGACGCGAAATCAGCGCACGCTGCGTCCCCAAAAGTGTTGCATCAATAAAAGAGTCCATAGTTCGGAAAAATAAAGTTTATTGTGGTTTACTAACTAATATTACATGGTCCAGAAATACGAAATTTTTAGAAAAGGTACAAATATGCTGAAAGGGTGAAAAATCGATCTAGTTGAGTAAAGCGGAAGTTTTAAATGTATAGCAAAGCCTGTCTATGCAACTTGAGGATAAAGCACTCCTACATATTCATCTAGATTAAGTGTAACACATAGAAATTTCCTGAGTTGGGCAATCTATTGTAGCTCCCCTGGTAGAGGCACGCTAAGAGACTGCCTGAGTGGCATCCGTTAACTTCCAGTTAAGGCTAGGGCTAAGCTTAGCAGGGTTAAGCGTAGGGTTAGAAATTAGACCAGGGTACTGGCTAAGGTTAATACAAGGGCTAGGATACGGAACTGGACTTAAGAACACAAAACCAGCCATATCGCAAAGGGGCGTTGTTATTATTGCTTCCTGACGCGAGGGACCCATGAGCCATCTCAACCATGAATTACCAATAGCACTTGCCACAATTAATTGAATTGTCATTTAGCGGCTACTGAGACAGGTTCACTAACTGTTTTACACATTCACAACGCTTGTTGTGGAAAAATGTGAGAGGCACTCTGGAATACATCATAGTAAAATGCTCTCATTCTGAAACGTACCAAAATGCTGTAAAAAACCTAATTCCGGAGCTGGAATTATAGGCGGAGCCCTGTAGGAGCCTCTGTCTGTAATCGTCTCTAGTACTCAGAGCCCTATAGTCTCACGCCCCTGTTGCTTTAGGAAGAGAAGGGAAAGTGTATTGAGGAGTGGTGTATTCTGTAAAAAGCTCAGTGGTGGTCCGAGGCCTCGACGCGTGGCAAGCTCGGGGCCGCTGCTCGTCTGTCCGCTAACGTGATGTTGGGCGTGAGGGCATAAAATGTTGTGTGTGAGGAGAGAGAGAGACGCACCGGTCACCATACCAGTTGATCAACCAATAGTAGTTTCAGCGAGCGCCTGAGCTTGGCAGTTTGTCTCCAGGAGGCTGTTTGTGCTCCATCTGGCAACTCGAGAAGTCTCTTCACCTGACCCCGTGCGCTGCGTGTGAGCGTCGAAGGTGGAAGCGCTACACCACACTTTTATTACTTGGGCGGAATGTTCCTATTCGTGTATGCTGAGGGGGCGTTATAAGTAATCTTTACCAAAATTCCAATATTGAAAGTGGAATGTTCGGACGTGGCGTCGAGACTACCCACCTATGCGTTCGCTTCTCCTTTATGAACGGAGCATCGGTCAGTTCAGCCTATCGCGAGCCAGAATCACGTTTTCACCCTGCAGATCATAAGGTATACATCCTGGCTTGCAATTTCAAGTTAGGCTTGTGTCCTTCAACGTGCAACTCGCTTGCGCTTCTACCTGCTTCTTGTGTGTTTGCGGTAGGCTGGTCAATGATCTCCACAGCGTTGTCCGTATTTTAGCCCTATTTTGGCGGTTCCAACGAACAACGCATTTTGTTGAATTTAAGCGGGGTGAAAATTGACAAATACCCAGCATGTTTATGAGGACAATTACATGCATGCTCAATCTCCATGGAATGTTAAAATGAAATTCCGAGGCAGTTTTAGATCAAGAAGGTGTACACTTAAATGGGATCGTAATAGTGATTTTCATGTGGCCTAACTCCGTACTATTTCGTACATGCCAGAATGATGGCATTGGAATGCGCTTCTTTTCGGCCACAATTTACATGCATTGTGTGCGTTTTATATTAATTTTCCATACCCCTATGAACTAAAATATTTGTTAAAAGATATATTAATAGAGGATTTATGCAGATTTGAATAATTCCTGTGAACCACTTTTGAAAATCTCGGCAGCCTCGGTGGGATTCGAACCCACGCCAGCAAGGGGAAGGCTTAAGTACAGCCAACGCTCTAGCCAACTGAGCTACGAGGCCCCACCGGGAGCCATGAGTTTAATCACACTTGGGTCAAGTTACCCGCCAAGCCTACTGCAACGTATGGAAGCCACCAATTCTGATACTGCAAGCTGACTGCCATAGCAGAATTTCCTAAGCAATCAATCTATAATCCACCAGATAACTACCAGGCACAATTAATTAGTAGAGGATTTTGGCAGATTTGAAAAATTCCTTTGACCCTCTTGTGAAAAGCTCGGTGGCCTCGGTGGGATTCAAACCCACGCCAACAAGGGGAAGGCTTTAGTACAGCCAACATTCTAGACAACTGAGCTACGAGGCCCCACCGGGAGCCATGAGTTTAATCACACTTGGGTCCAGTTACCCGCCCAGCCTACTGCAACGTATGAAATCCACCCAAGTGTGATTAAACTCACGGCTCCCGGTGGGGCCTCGTAGCTCAGTTTGCTAGAGCGTTGGCTGTTCTAAAAGAGATATGTTTAAAAAGGTTATTTCTGCATGAAAAACAGTTTAATTGTGATATTTTTAAGATGATCGAACGTCCATCAAAAGAGCATCGTATCGAAAATTAAGTTACGTTTCTAGTTAGGGTAAACTTTGGATTTAGGTTTGGGTTAGGGTTAAGGTTAGCTTTAAGATGAGTTAAAGTGAAGTCTAGGGTTAAGGTTAGTACTACCTGTAGGGTTTAACGGGGGATTATAGTTAATGTTCAGGGACTGCAATTGTCTGCAGTGTATTGCTATTCTTATACTCTCTTTATAGGGCCCTCTACGTAATCCTTAGCAAGATTTTCGACACTGCTTTAAAATGCATTTGAATTTCCAACGGCATCAAAATTGTCTAAAAATGCGCGTTAAATAAGTAGTTATCTTTACGGAGTGGTTTTCTGCAAATTGTTGAAAATACAAGCATTCGAAAGGTAATAACCTGAGATTTCAGTGATTTTAATATGAGCGCCTACTTACCATTGTTAACATTCCCGATCGAAACCGGCAAGAATGATCTCTTGGCACGGTGTGTTGGAGCGTTGTACTTCTAACTCAAAGGTCACGAATTTTGAGCCTCAGGTGCCACAACACTTAGGGTTGGATATGGCTGGCTGCTGAAGGCTGTAAACTGAAATAGCTATTCCAGTCTCCCTTGTCTGTGTCGGTCATGGTATTCTGCCTATGCGGCCACTGCCACGACTCGAGAATGAACTACTAAAGCACGATGGGGACGAGGGAGTCCTGTGACCGATCGGTGAGCACCTAATCACCATTGTTAATCTAATATATGATACAATTATCATCCTATAATATGATACGACCCAATTAACTAATATTTCCTAATCAAAAACGTCTTTCCGAATTCGGGTTAACATTTCATGCAATCAGCGACTGACTGTGACTTTTAAAGAGAAAAATTGCAACCATGTGGCTCATGACTGTTCACAGGATAGAACACAGAACCAGTGACTTGTCTACGCCATTGAAAGTAGAGAAAGGTGAATGTTCAAAAGTTCACGAATAACGTGAGCGATTAAATCGGAAAAATTACATTGCGGAAGGATACCATGAAAATTTTACCCTCAACGCGGTGGTTTTCTAGGATATGCTAATGAATAGCACTTTCAAAACAGGCTAACTGTGTATACGTACGTCCATGGCAAAAGCCGGAGAATCGTATGGCCAGAACGACAGTGGCAGAAGGCAAAGTCGTCTTTGAAATAATAAACCAAAGTATTTCTACTTTATTGACATAAGTAGGTAGTTATGTGTAGAAAACACGGGTGGTACACGAAAGAGACGCTCACCAGATCTGCAAATCCCGCCAGTTGACGGGGAGAACGGAAAGCCGACGACCTACTTTCAAGTGGACCCCTGCTAGTGAGGTGCAATAACCATCGCGTTACGGGGTAGACTCGTTCATTTGTGCCCTTGCAATTCATCATCTCGAGCCCGCACAACAGCCGCAGCGGTTAGTATTATAGGCAGATTAACAGGGACCATGTCTTTTTCAATAACTTTATTTTTATATGTATCGCTTTTAAGATGGAAGCAAAGTGGCTTGGAAGAGCGTTAAACTATTTTTGGGCATCCTCGTTCTGCTCAATACATAATTGGTCTCTGGCTGCCTGGTTAACTGCTGTACGTAGTACGTTGAAACGGCCACCTCCCTCTCTCTCTCGCATCACACAGTTTGCTCTGCTTGACAAGCTAGCCTCGATCGCCATGAAAACTTTTCCAGGGATAGCACGTATGGCACAATGGCCTGCAATCTGCGCGAGTCAACGTGGTCATCAATGCGCATGAATGCGAACTGATTTGGAGTTATCAGATGTCTGTCAGGCACCTATTCATCACCTGAATGTGTGCATGAACTTATCACAAACGCCTCCTGGGCGTAGCTCATGTGTCCTTTTAGATGAAATGTCCATACTCGAGACTATTTATAAAGTTTTTCTGTTCTTCAAAAATCAGTGGAGCGCAGTTCGTTCACCTGAATAAACCTACAGACCACTCACTCCGCATGCGTACATATTCAGATTTGGATGGCAAAAGCCGTATTGCTGAACAAATCAAAAAAGATATTGGAGCATGCTTCGAGTAGGTTAGACTTTGCAAGGAAGCGAGTTCACCTCAATAGCATGAACAATTTCGCAACATTCTTTGTTCAACGTCTGTGGCAATTAAGGAGCAAGTAAAGCCCTCGAACCTACCTTTTTCGTGTGCGGCCCGAAAGTGCATATACATACCTGAGCTGAAATATATCTGTTACTGCTGCCTCGCAGGCAGTCAGAAGCATAAACCTACGTAGTTATTTCCGACACTGACTGCACAGTTAATAGTTAAAAAAACCAGACACGTGCGTTTCACCGACCTTGTGCTGCTGCATGACGTCGCTGCGAGGGGTTCGGTTCGTCAATGGGTCCACCAGCGTTCCCCGTATGTTTTCTGGTACATGAACTCCACTTCCAACCCTGCTTTGTTTAATTTCTGAGGAAATTATTGCGCGAACTTGGGTAAATCCTTCGAAGCAAACCTTTTCATGGTCGGTCCGAAAGTTGATAGGAATATTTGAGTGGAAATCCATCAGCTGCTACGTAATTACCGCTTAATATTTACAAGCTGCCTATAGGCAGTCGATAATATACACCTACGTAATTATTTACGATACTGACTGCACAGGTAATAGCTAAAAGTCCAGCCACGCGTATTTTACTGATCTTTAAAGGGGTTCGGCTCATCAGTGAATCCCTTAGAGTTGAGAAAGAGAGAGAGAGCTACGCATTATTTTGAAAGTAAAATTCCAAAAATTTCAGCAAAAAAGGTCCTCCGTTCATCGTGAAGAATCGTCCTTAAATGCCTCTCAAAATATTGATCAATTTATTTCTTCCTTCCTTCAAAATGGTGCCAGCGTCATGCGCTGATGACCTTATTTTGTTGTTCGAATAAACAAATTGGGTTAAAGTACAGTATTTAATGGGTGAACTAGACCAATCGACGCACAAATAAGAGGATTCACATGCGAATGGAGAGCAGAAAAGATGGCAGCTCAATTTCAAAAGCCCGCGCCTTCAGTTGACCAACACAGACGGGAAACTGGAGTTAATATACCTGAAAACATAAGGGGAGGATGAGCCATTGATGAGCCGAACCTCTCAAGCCTGCGTCACGCAGCGGCACCAGGTCGTCTTAATACGCATGTTTGAACTTTTGTCCAGTACCAATGCCGTCAAATTGGCAACTGATTGCGTAATTTCGCAACAATTGCTCATTCCCTCCTCCAAAAGTACAGTTAGCCGAAGACGCGTGAATAGTAGGCGAAGCGAGTATGGATAGAGGAAGTCGGCAGGCTCAGCATCGGAAACGCACAATGAACGTCGGTGGACCCACAAATGAGAATACGTCCTCGCTGCTATATAACGCAGCGGTACAAAATCGGCAAAACACTCGTGTACAGGGTGTTTTAGCTACCATCTGTGCTGTCAGCATGATAGATAATGACGTAATTGTTCCGCAGGCTCCGGTCTGAGAGAGCAGATCAACTTCGGAAGAAATTAAAAGGCTTACTGGTAGCTGAACCTTTCCAGACAAGTTATCCTCTTCAGGCAGTTAGAAAGAACTGCGAATTTTTCTCTTCTCCCCTTTATGCCTTCAGATGCTGTGATTGGATCTCGTAGAATCTAGAAGAGGACACCGCCTTTTCAGTTTAACCAGAATATGGCTATCACATTCCGAGGAATCGTACGATAATTGACTTTCTAAGGACACCAAAACGAACTTAAAGCGAAATTCTGGCAAAAATTCTGTTCAGGTACGATCAGAGTCCGCTTCTACTGACTACAATGTGATTGATCTAGCATACTTCAGGATAAATTCTAGCTGAAAGCTCGGACCGTCGGTTTTCGCAGATATTTTGCCACGGCATTTTGAAATATGAGATCGCACGTGGTAATGCAGCATCACAGACAGCTCAGAATAATGGCTCCATTTAAAGGTGGATAACGACGAAATGAAAAGCGCCGTCGAATCAAATGCATCTTAAGTTCACATAATTTATAGCTGATTCTTAGTGGTAACAAGCAGCCAGTGCTAAATCGCCTACCTGAAGTGAAAAGGTTTGATATGTGGATTACACAAAAATTGAATAAAAAGCAGAAATTTTAATGTTTGGAAATTTAATATTGTTGCTTTCTAGTCATAAAAATGATTTGTTTTTAAATTGAGCAATAAAGAGTGATGAGAAATGGATCTAAGACAATATCAATAAACGTGCAGCGTATTGGTTGGACAACGAAAAGCCATCAAAACGCAGTCCGGTTGAAGGGTCTACAATATCCGCCATTTTCACCAGATATTGCCCTCCCCACAGATAACTACTTCTTCCGGAAGTTGGATAAATGTTGCACAGGAAAATAATTTAACTGAGACAATGTTGCAAAAACAGGCCTTCTGAGATGTCATTGACTGCCGATTACTAGGTTTTTAAACCACGGTACTGAAAAAGCCACCGGTGAAATGACAAAAAGAACTCGAAATCATGGCTGCATACGTTGATGAACCAAACTATTACTTTTATTACTAAAACATTAACAAAAGTGATTTTTTTCTAAAAATGTCCCACTCGATGACCCAATAATTTGAAATTCTCCTATAAATTCTCCAAATTAAAGCCGAAATACATGTTTCACAGACATTCTGCCGCTGCATGACAACTCTGCTTGGCGTGACTACTCAATGGCGCCCCAACGCTGAGTACGTTTCAAATGTTCGCACGTTACCTTGGGCTAAAGTTAACAAAAACTTACTTGCTGCATGTCAGCTCAAATGTCCATATTATTTTTTCGGACCAAGTCTGCAAGGTTTTTTTCCGATGAATTTACTCCAATTGTGTGCATTAATTTCCTCTAAAATTTAACAAGACAGGAGGAAACCTAGAGTTTTTATACGAGACCACACGAGAAACGCTGTGGGACCCACTGATGAGCCGAACCCCTTAGAACTGCGCCACACATAAGTGACAGTCCTGTCCCGATAGTTGTCGGAAGTGAGGGGGCGGCGGTAACGTTCCCATTGTGGTTCAACATCTCCCCGACACGGTGAACGACGATGGAAACTGTAAAACACCTCACCTAACTTTCGGCAATTGTTGTAACACGATGCTCACTACCCCTCCCGATATAATCTCCGCACCTTCAATCCCTCTTATGTGAGAATCCCACCTCCCAGTCTTCATCCCTTTTGATGACGGGTCGGTGTAACCCAAGGGTACACATAGCAGATGCGCCACTGAGGATCATAATACCACTCATCGAATCACTCAGGTACAACTTTGCCAACTGATTAGGCACGCACCTGGAAAATCTCACCGATCGATAACAAAACATTAAGGACTCTAAATTGCATGTCCCGGACACGTAATGCCATGCCATGCACTGAATGATTTTGGAAATTATTGCCATTCTTATTCTCCGAAGTTCATACGCAAGATGTTAGGAGCCATCTTTAACGAGTCGCTGGCACAGAGCCCGAACGACTCTTCCAATGCTGCACTATCTATCCTCCCATAGGCCGTACGCAGGGTGATATCGCGCAAACTGACGACAGGGATTAGTGCTCTACCCCACATTCGGATGAGTTGGAATGCCAATCGAGATGTTTACCGCGCAAGGACACTTTCGGATTGGTCCGATCGCAGTCCGACCTTGTAAATACTCATATTTTTCTCTTTAGCCTTAAAAACTGTAATAAAACGTCAATAATATTCTTTCGTCCACCCTTGCTGTTTAGTTCTCGGTTAGGGTTTCGACCGAGGCGTTGTTGGACGGAAGAGCACTAAGGCTTGTGGCATGATCATAACACCAGAAGCTGCATAGAAAACGCTGGGGGATGCATTGAGGAACTGAAATCCTCACATATGCACCATACAGTAACAGAAACCTCGTTGAAGTATGTGTCTGGGTTTTTAGCCAGTACCTATGTCGGGGAGTAACTTATAAATCCTTTTACCCTAGATATATATATAATAACTGACA
>WEDG01000504.1:0-85691 GCA_017591395.1 Schistocephalus solidus
GTAGCGAATAGAGAGCCTCTGGATGGTCATGGATCCTGGTTTCTGGCCATCCTTGCATGTGCACAAGAAAGATCCATTTTTACCGGTCATTCGGAATCGTGCGAATGTAATGCACGGAATGTAGTATCTTACGGAGTCTGCATAATACTTCACTAATGAAGAATGCAAGGACGTTATTGCAACATGGTTTCTCAATTGGTGTCACATATTTCGATTCATGTTGCAGACAGCACAGAACTAACACATGACCTTCTATGCGATAAGCAAGCCTTAAGACGCTTGCTGTTTTTTCTCAGCGCTTACTGCGGGTACGGCCCTCAGTGAGAACTTGACGAGCGAGCGAGCAGCAGTGGCTATGACGAGTGCACAACCACCAACATCCGTGAACAACACGCAAATAACACCAAAAAATGCAACCACGCCAACACCAATTGGTACGTTTTCATTGTTTTGTGATCCCTGCGATCAAACACAAATTTCATAAAAGAATTCGTATTTTAAACACAACTTTCTCAATAGATGTATGCCTGATCAAGGTTTGCTTCATAGAAGATAGTTGAGCTTTAGTAAAACCCAAGGCTGCAAACTGAAAAGTACCAGCTGGCTGGTTATTATGATGCAGTATCTCCTTTAGACTGATTTAGCATAACAATGGTAAGCAAATGCTGAATGAAAACAAGGTAGTCTTTCCAATGCTGCCCTGTATTTCCAATGTTAAATTCACAATTCGAAGCATTGAAAGTGTCAAAGGTTGGCATTAACTACTACCGGCCTCGAATCCCACCGAGGCCGTCGAGTTTTCACAAGTGGATAAAATGAATTAAGATTTATTTAGGCTGCTTTCTTTATTTACTCTCATGTTTCAAGTCTCATTATTAACTGCCAGTTTTAACTGCATCAACATGTATAGAAGTAGACAGGGTAGCAACCATCTTAGCTTAAAAAACAGAGCACGCATTTTAAGACTATGTCCAATTAACTTTAATCAGACACGGTGAACTAGGTTTCGCAGTTTAAAAAATTACAACCATCGAGTTAGAGATGTTCAAGTGGAACATGTTATTGGTGCTCTTATACTTTTTTGAGGTTGAAACAAGCATTATATTTAACTCTTTAAAACGTAGGATATGTTTTTGGTAGAAATTTAGAAGATGTAAAGCGCTTCGGAATAAATAACCGAAACAACGTACACTTACTTGTTTTCAAAAGAAATATGTCAGTAAATAGAGGTATTGAAAGTCATAAAAAGGATTACACATGAGACTTGATGGAATATTTAATGTTATTTCCAACACAATTCTGAAAATCTTTTCAATTCTTAAATTTAACCTTAGAAGCATTGATATTGTGCTGCGTCATCTCACAGGATTCCCGTTGTCTCAGGAACGATTTAATTATTAACAATTTTCAAATAATACAAACCATAACAGGTTATGCCTGTTTAATGAATTTTTTGAAAGTATTTTTTTTCCTGAATTCGATTCGCATCGTAGCTTTCGTCCAACCGAAATTTAAAATAATTGTCAAATTACGTGTGCGTTATCACCAAAGTAATTTTATTGTTTGAATGTTGTGGGCGACGACATCCAGCACATCCCTAAGGAATTTGGTAGTCGTGCTGGTGGCCTTGCATGAAAATGTTGTAATGGGGTAGATGACGCCGCCTCTACATCACTCAATCCCACCTAATTCATCTCGATCCGATTGTAAGGCAATTTCAAGGCGGCCGTATGTGTGCTTGGTCTCTGTGCCTGGAAAATATCAACAGTCCGACTGTTCGTGCTACACGCGGTTCAGTCCCACAAACTATTAGGTTTTTCCAGAAAGGTGGACTTGAAGTCCACGTCCATGTTTGCACCATACAGCCTACATCAAGCAGAAGTCATTCAGTCCAACTCCTATATGAACAGCAAGTTCTGACCACAGTAATCAATTTTTATATGTAGCCACCAAAGTCACCACTCTGAACTCACAGTGCGAATATCAGAGTGATTCAGGTTAATTATAGTTTAGCGGGTCCTTTTATGTCGTGAAGAGCGAATCTGTAGTGTGGACTTCACTCTCGCACACAGAAGTTGACTTTTTGAGCTGGTCATTCGTATGATAGTGGGGCAGGTGCAGTAGCTCTCAGGGATAAAAAGCCCATCTGTGCTTGTTACACACGATATGTTTTCAAAGATCTTATCAGTTTTCACACATCTGAGATTGGCAAAAACGTAAGTGGAATCCAATTCAGTGAACTAAGCATAGGTCAGCGTTGGTAGAAGGACTTTTATTGATAAAGTTAAACGAAAAAAAAGCGAGCGACATATTAATCCTAACTCTTTCCATTATCTTCGTTGTAGTTAGCAGTCATTCTTGGTTTTGAATAGTGGCACAACTGTTTTGTTTTACCCGATTAGTGTGTGGATTGCGAGATTTGGTGACTTGCCCTTACGTCGACCAATCGACGCGATATCATTCCTAGCTAGTTGGATTTACATTCAGACAAACCCTTTTACGGGCGTACGAATGAGGTCCGCATTCTGTGATCTATCATTATCAAAGTTTCAAAACAGCATGACATCTTTATTTTCGCCGCTTGTAAATTTCATATTTGAATTGATATATAAGTTATCCTACACTCAAGGAAATATTTTGTGACCCAAATAACCGACGAAAAATGTTACTCCTAACGAGCACAATGGATAGAGTTAGGGTTACCTCGGCATGTAGTACGGTCGCGACTGACACGCTGACCTATGCTTTTTTCCCTCAGCTAGGTCACATCTTACGCTCCTGCCCCAAGATTCAGGTCAGTGAAATTCCCATGGAGCTCACGTGTAGAAGCAACAATCCCTCTTGACGCCCAGACCTCAGCCGATCGGGCTACATGACTGCGGTTCAACAGACGAGTTACATGCTGTCCCCACTGCTTGCCCCACTGCTTGCCCCACAGCAGGCTGGGAGTAGGCACTTTGGTTCTAAGCGGGCCATCCCACATGGCTTGGATCCCATGAGGTAGGATTGTAATAAAGGTGTCACCAAGCAGGAGCAGCTAAAGCCGGACACTCATTCCGTCAGTCGACTACTCCAAGCAAACAAACCCTGCGCTGACAGTTCAAGCCGAGTTTACAGTCAGTTGGCACCCTTGCAGAAAATGACCTGCAGTGTGTGACGTGACCATGTGTGATGTAAATCCTGGCAAAGTGTAACAGCCGGCGGTTTTGTGCAGCAGATTTTCTTCGAGTCACAGAAAGCCCATTTGGTGTGTCATTGTGCGTGGACAAGGCAGGAAGATAAGTTGAATGTGGCGGGAGTAGCTTGATGCTCCGAGCGCTGGCTTGCGGTTTACGCGTGATGGATTGGCAAATAACCGATGAGGACGATGCGTGATGTGCGGAAGAAAGTATAAAAATTCAATGGAATTAGCAATAAAATTTCGCTCTTGATGAATACAAAGGAAGGAAACCATTCTCAAAATATCGAAATATAACTGGTCTTGAGTGTTACGATACATGTGACAGACAGCACAGAACTATCAGATAACATGCTATGCGGTAAGCATGCTATAAGTAGCTTATTGTTTTTCTCAGCACTTACTGCGAGAACGGCCCTCAGCGAGAACTTGACGAGCGAGCAAGCAGCAGCAGCAATGGCGACCAGCAACACCGAATGACCATGGGTCTTTTGAAAAAGAAAGCTTACTCCATCAGAATGTTTTGCATTAAAAGGAACGTAAATTTTTGAAAGTCACTGCGTGGAATGCTCTGATTTCACTTAGTGTGCACACTCCATTTCGTCGCGTAAGGATCAGGTGGTATGCTCGTGGACCTCAAATAAACAGTAGACAATCGATCCTATCTTCTGGGCCAATTTTGTGAATTTTATAATATCATATGCCACCAGTGAGACGTGGTCGCTCTTACTTTAACAATTACTTTTTTTTCCACTGCAGAGGCAGCTTACGGAGGTATGTTGTGATATTATGCTCGCATGCTCTTGGGTATTCAACGTTTTCCTCTGTAGTTTTTTTTTTAAATCGCTGATTCCCCTTCCTATTAAATTACCTTTTCTTATTTTGGTGGCCATATTTTGCAAGAACATAAACGGCTTTAAACAAATTCATCGTATACTGAATATCGCATAGTTAAATATCACCATTTAAGTGGTCGCAAGGGGATTTTCACATCTCTCAAGGTTCCGACAGCGTCAAACGTTATTCATGAGACTGTGTTTAGCCATAACGCATCTGTTTATACAAATGCCTCCCATTATCCCTCATAAGCTTACCGAGTAGTATATCGGAAGCTCCTCCACTCTTCACTGGGACTGGTACCCTGAGATCAAAAATCAGGTAGGTTTTTTTCTGCATTTGGTTCGCGGGAGACATCACATGCGAATGAGTCAAATAAGGGTTTCAATCTCCTCGACAGGAAAACGTTTATTAGAAAACTAGGCACAGTCTGGCACAGTCTTTTATAAACAGGCTTTTGCTGCTTTTTGCCAGCGTCCAAGTTCTAAGTTAACCATTCTGATCATCTAAGCGAGTGCACACCTATTAACAGAGTCTTAGAAATGACAAGCATCATTTATACTTTCGGACAACATTTTGCTCTCGGAAGTGCACATTCAATGGATGTTGACGCATTTTTCATCAATACTTATAAGTTAAACACGTTGGCGTAGAGATCGTCCTCGAATAATACAATTAAGATGAGAATATTAAAAATATTTAGTGAATTGTAGTTTCTCTTACCTTCATGAATGATTTTTTTTTTTTTCCATTTAAGATCCAGATGATGAAGGTTAGTTGTAATATAATGCCCGCAAGCAAAACATTAATTTAATTCATAATTATTCATCATTTTTGCAATATATGATAGGAGGTGTTGTGGTGTTGTGGGTTATTTAAGCTATGATGCAGACATCTGTATCCTGCATTGATAACGCGCTTTAAATGGTAGCGAATAGAGAGCCTCTGGATGGTCATGAATCCTGGTTTCTGTACATCCTTGCATGTGCACAAGAAAGATCCATTTTTCCGGTCATTCGGAATCGTGCGAATGTAATGCACGGAATGTACTATCTAACGGAGTCTGCATAATACTTCACTAATGAAGAATGCAAGGACGTAATTGCAACATGGTTTCTCAATTGGTGTCACATATTTCGATTCATGTAGCAGACAGCACAGAACTAACATATGACCTTCTATGCGATAAGCAAGCCTTAAGACGCTTGATGTTTTTTTTCAGCGATTACTGCAGGTACGGCCCTCAGTGAGAACTTGACGAGCGAGCAAGTAGCAGCAGCAATGGCGAGTGCACAACCACCAACATCCATGAACGACACGCAAATAGCACCAACAAACGCAACCACGCAAACACCAATTGGTCCGTTTTAATTGTTTTTTGATCATTGTAATCAAAAACAAATTTTGCTACCCAACTCAGGCCATGTTATACACTACAGTTCTAAAGAATCTTTACACACACGGAATGTATATGACCATCTTAAAGTCATTTTCAACTCAGTTTTGTCTGCGAAATGCAATCAACTGCGTAACGAATCAGGTGTGACTCCTGATGGCAAAAGTAGAGTAAATGGTTTCTGGGCGTCATGTGATCCGAACAAATCATTTCCAGTACGTGGTTATGAGGCTTACAGTCAGCGTTCTCTGTTCTGCTGACACTCCAGGGAAACCACATCAATGATATGTGACCCATTGTGGTAATATTTACCTTATCTAGAATATCGAAACCTCCAAATGTTTCGTCTGTAACTAGCGAAAACTAGCCCATCGGGCACAGGTTTGATATCTTAAAAGGATTCGTCATTTGCACCAAAAGTTTTCAAGGAATATATTCGTGATCATAGTTTGCTTCGTAGAAGCTATTTTAACTATTGCAAAAACCAAAGGGTAGTCAAAACATATTATCCACTAAGTCCCTATATCAATATAGAGCAAAGTAACGAATAAATGTTTGACTGTTGAATTCGCAACCAAGGCAGGAGACCGAAATGTACCAGCTCCAACTTTTGTCGACTGTGACTATCCGTGAAGAACGTCCCTGAAGCCGTTGGCCGCGTTCTCACAGCAGTCGGAGATCAACTGGCAAACTGACTAGAAGCAATTATTTGGCATACCAAAATGTGGTCAAAATACTCACTGCCACTATATGAGGCGTCTGGAGTCTTTTTCAAATTATGATGCAGTAGCAGACAAAGTAACAACGTCGATAAAGTCAGGTTGACTGCTCTGCATGCGAATGCGCGCCCATGTGGCAGCAGTGATGAATAAGGAATAGTACTCTCACATCGCGGCTGATGCCACGCAACCTGACCACATCTTCAAGTGTAGGCCACAAAAATTCTCGCAAGGGATCACTACCATGTGAGCCGTGAAATGCTTGCCTTATGGTTCTCTGGCCCGCAGTCGATTAATAAAAGCAATGATCTTGCGGCTCCATAAACTATGTGTCGAGTTTCCTGGGCAAAATTGCTGGTCATGCGCGTATTATAAGGGAAACCAGCAGCCCCGTTTGTAGTCAGCCAAATTACCGAGGATGAAATTACGGGGATGAAATCACAACCAGTGAGTACCGGTTACGAACCGAAAAGCAAGCATCGCATCAACTATAATCCCCAGCGATGATCACGAGGACCGCCAGCAATAGTAGGTCTGTAGTGGCTTGGTAACTACGCTCCTAAAATACTGCGCACCTTGTATTCCATTCGTCCTCTTCTGCAACCAACTATGATGGTGAATTTGAAAGAGAACCCGAAACGTTAGGCCAATAAACGCGATGTTCCAGTGACCGCCTCTTCTTATCCTGAGCTGCTTTATTTAACTTGCCTGTTCGCTTCTATCTGAAATCTACAAAGTTCACCGTGTATCGCGGCATTTTTCTAAAGACTAGATCTGTTCTTTTTGGGTGAGTTGTTCAGCCCACTTTTTATGGAGATAACAATTTTTCTGGCTACCTTTATGTACAGTTTAACTACGGCAACCAGTTATCTACTAGAATTGTGAGTATTTCTACGGTTTTGCGTGTTCTAAGGCCCAATATACGTCCACGACCAACTCGCGGACTGACGATAGGGAGCTTTATAAGCTGATTTATCTTAGACTTTTCCCCTATCGAGCTTCTGCGATGATATAACATTGTTAAATCTTAATATGCTTTTTTATTATGGCTTGCGCTCGAAGAAATATGCAAAGTTAAAAGTTAAAAGACAGTGGATTTAATTTGCTTAAATCGGGACCATATACGCCTGCAGTGACCCCAACTACTCCCTTTTTACTTGCCTCTCCTTCATCACACCTATCATTCAATTGTCTCTATATGACTACCGGAATTAATCTTAAGATGCTTAACCTGATGGTATCTTAGCACATTTAGTTGAATACTGCGTGAAGCATACTATCGTTTTCTGCAGAATATTATGTTCGCTTTTTATTAATATGACTTATTATCAGTAGACAATCAATTTGGTGAAACTTATATTGAAATGGCAAACTTACATAAGTGGTGAAGGCTTACTTGGTTTATACACCAATGCTGGTCAACATACAGCACAACCTCGAAGCATTTCCCACATGAAAATTTTTTGTTTATTGTGAGGGCGTCTATACAGCTCTGTGCAAGGTATACGAACAGTTACTGTATAGGCTTATTACCTGCTCTCTCTACTTCTTGGAGATTGTTGTTATATGATAAGCAATTGAATGTCATACGTAATACGATGTGTTGTTTTCTCTGTAAACTTATGTAAATATAAATATGAACATGTAAGATAGAAGCTTACTGATCGTGTACGGGACTCACTCGTGCCGTTTTGCATCTCGTCTCACTCAAGCTAGCAGTCACACAGAGACTAGTAGTCTTGGGAGAATGAAGTTACCGACAAAGACAAATAAGACTTGAAAGACTATCTTTGTCTGATTAGTAATCGTCAGCCAGCCCTTACCAGCGTTATATGTTGCGGCATCCCAGTCTCGAACTCGCAACCTGTTGCTTATAAATCCAAGGATCTCACCAACTGCAACATGAGCTCGTTGTCTTGTTGGTTTCGATCGGGAATATTAATAAGGTTATGCGTGCGCGAACCGATCGTTTTCGAGAATTACTCGTCTCGTTTTGCATTGGGACTCACTCTAGCTGTATATAATTTCACACAGACGCACAAATATATATATATATATATATATAACCTTTCTCCATCGCTGTCGCGATCACAGTGTGCTACCGAAATCGCTTCGCTTCAAACCGACGTTACCGACTGAGACTGGCAGATCACTTGCTTACAAATACGGATGACGCGTTTTGAATGCTATAATATCTGACGTGCAAAACCGTCTTCGCAGATTCGCAGCAATAATTACTGACGTCAAATCTCAATGCACTTCAACCCTACCTGAAGACGTATTCGGTAATGTACAGAAAAGAATTACGCCACCGTCAATTATGCGAGAATGAAGAAGAAACTTGATCTCCAGGATAAAATACAATCTCTGGTCCACCCTTCGACCAATAAGAACATGGCAACTCGAGTTGTTAACCTTTCTAAAAGGAATCTCTCGCCTGCTGAACTCAACCTCCTATCGAAGGGATTAGGATTCATTCCCTTGGATACTACACCTACCAACTTCCTAGCCGGCCTTGAATCCATTCTACTGACTTTTGCCCTTCCAGATGACATGCGCGCGGACATACGCAGCTGTGCCACCGGTATCCTCCGGCAAAAAAAGACGCCAGCAAACCCTACCTGCCGACGAAACGCAAGGATTACGATCACTTAAATCGGATGAAAATATTGTCGTTGTTCCGCTGACAAAGGTGGTGCTACTGTTATCATGGATAAAGATGACTACGTTAATAAGGCGAATAACATCCTCAGTTATATTGAGGCTTACACTCTTCTTGCCGAAGACCCGACAAAAAGCAAGCCGCAGCCATCAAGAAAAAGGCCAATGAGCTCGCTCGCCTGAAAGTCGTAAGTTCGGCTGACTCAAAATTTATGACCCTCGGAGATCCTCGTATAGAAATGCTTAAACTCTGCCTTAGAAACTACTGTCAATTCGACAATAAGTACTACCAACAGGTAAAGGGCACCCTGATGAGCTCGCCAATATCAGGTCTACTCGCCGAGTTGGTTTTACAACGACTAGAAGAAGAGGTTTTTCAAACTCTCAAGCCCAAAAATATGGCTTCGATATGTAGATAAAACCTTCGTCGCAATAAAGAATTGCAATATTGATCAACTGCATCAGAGGCTGAATGGTGTTTTCCCAGCCATACGTTCACTCGCGAAGAGTCAGTAGGAGACAGCCTGCCATTTCTGGACGTTAAAATCCGAAAGTTAAATGATGGTAATCTCGCAACAAGCGTCCATAGGAAAGAATCTAATGCTGAGATTATCCTCAACTATGGAAGCAACCACCCAGCAGCTCAGAAAAGAAGCTGTGTCCGAACTCTTTTCCACCGGGCATACCATTACTGCAACAGCGATGATATTCTTAAAAAGAGCACGCTTACCTATATCGGTTGTTTCGGTGTAACGGGCATCCGGTTAGTTTTGTAAAGAACTGCCTCAGGCACCAGGCACAACCACAAGGCCCCATCCCAAACGGAGAAATTGTGGCACGAAAATTCTACTGCCTGCCTTATATGAAGAGGGCCTCCTAGGTAATCGCTCGGCAGTTGAATTGCTTTGGTATACACGTCGCTCACAAGCCAGCATCCTCACTTCGCACCACACTATCCCGAATAAAGGATCCCATCCCAAAAAATCAACAAAACAACGTTATTTATCGCATCCCGTGCGCAAATTGCTCTAGTATATATATAAGCATACGGGTCAACGCCTGGCCACGCGCATTCATGAACACAAACTAGCCGTCCGCCGCCGAGACGCTTTGTCCCTCGTCTTTGCACACGCACTCGAGTGCGACCAGCGATTCAATTGGGATGACACTGAGGTCATCGCCATGGCCAACACAAAATGAGCGAGGGGTTTCCTCGAGGCCTGGTACTCCTTTGCGGGCAGTATTAACCGCTATGTTGACCTGGACATCAATTATGAGGGTCTACGTTTACGACTCACCGCCCCCCGTCTAAATGCCACATCAACTACCAGCAACCCAGCCACCCGGAATCCAACTGATCCACCATCCACCCTCCCCCTACAACACCGGGACCCGCAGTTGTCCCACCTCCCCCTTCCCCTAGCTCACAAATTAACATGACTAAACTTTTACAAGCCAATGGTCTGTCGGTCCTGTCACGCCAGCCTGTCCAGTGCGACATTCTTACACTCACTTTTATTTATTTCGTCTGACGACGGTTGGTGTGACCAGCTCGAAAAGTTCACGAGTACAACTCGCATTTTCCGAAGAACCTCTCCTCTTTTCATTATATCAGATCGGAATGCATGCTCTCTCTGATCTACTATATATATATATATATATATATATTGCTAATAGAAGCGAAGATGCGCGTTCCCGGAAATAAATGAGAAGGAGAGGCGATCACGGGAACCATGGTTTTATTGTCCTGACGTTTCGAAAATCAAACAAGATTTCATCGTCGGAGTAAATTGTACCGCGCCTCACAGTATTTATAGGTGGTAACATTTCGGCTAATACGGGATTACTAAGGTTTTTGAATTTGCGTAGAGGAGGGGCCGGGTTGGGGGTGGAGATTCTCAGTCATCTTGCTGCTTGATGAGCATGGTGGTGTTTCATTCTTGGCGATCATCCTTTGCCTGTTCACTGAGTCCGTGGTGGACTGGGGGAGGGCGGGTGATGGCTGGTTCTCAATCTGGTCGGGGGCCGGAGTTCGCACGTTGGCAGTAGTCGTCAGTACCCTCATCGACCGAAGCTGCCGCCCCAGGCTGTTAATATTGGTTGCGATCGCACCTCCGTGTGTATTCGCACCACCCGAATGATTTCCTTTCCTCAAGTATACATAGTAAAAGCTGTAATTTACTAGCAATTGAATACTAGCTAGAGAACTAATGGGTCTGTCACAAAACTTTCAGCTGCATTTTTGAGGGCAACGAATGTCACTGACAACAATGCATGCTACATAGATTGCCATGGTAAAAAATATAGATTTTTAGATGAACAAATAAATTTCATTCAAAAGCTGGTATCCTAATAGCTGGGATATATCGGGAGTAGTTACGCGAAATTAATTTTGATGGATGAACTCTCAACGATCGTTAACGAGACACAGTCGCCCCATTTTGCTTTCTGAATCACTCTCCAGGCCACCAGAAATGGCACCTCGGCTACTTGTATAGGCAGAATTTCGTAACCAACTGAGACAATGGGCACCGGGATGGTAATTCTTTTATTATTAGCATTCATCATCCAGCGGTTTAAATGCAATATTTTCGAATGTCCTTGTTTGTGCGTCCTGCAAGCGATAGTGCCTTTTGTCCTGAAGGAAAATAAATCACCAGTCTGCAAATAAATCCCGTCGTAGATGCAATGGACAAGTTGGGTTCCTGATCTTTATTAATTTTAAACTCCAACAGCGCACACAAAATATGGATTTGTGCAGCCAGGTTAACAGCGCTGATTAGAGATCAAAAATAAGATAACATTTTCAACGCGTATTTAGCCGTTGAAATCACTAATTGCCACGACCGTTACTTCGTTTTGTGACTTTTACCTGCTTCTTCTCTTCCAAAGGTGTTTTGATAAGTGCATTACAGAATATGATCGTGTGCTGTCAACTCATGAGAACACCATTGTTTGGTACAGGTGTGCATGCAAACCTCTCATAGCCTCAATCACAAGTGACCGTAAATAGTGGGGTTTCGTAAGACATCAAATACCATAGCGATGGCAGTCCGGTCGCAGGATCTGGTCTTTTGGACAGGTCCTTCCTAACCTCCGGAAAATGTTCCCCCATTTTGAGCAGGACCTGGTAAACTGTAATGTACTTGCCATTACAAATATCGTCCGTACCTATATCAGATAAAGCAAAGTATTCTTGAAAACAGATACATGACCTAAAGCGCTCCATCTTTCTCAACCCAGCCACACGATCCTCGCGGTTTGTATTGCACGAGCGCGAATGTCTCTGTCTCATGAGTCATACAAAATGTGTGTGCATTAAGTATAATATTTCGTGCCTTCGATGCAAATGCCCTCACGAGTCTCGTTCCATTTCCCATTTAGTCGAAAAATACAACTGTAAGTAAATACTTATTGCTGACTTTAGTGATTTTCTTCGGAAACGTTTTCTGCCAAAAGCAGGGGAGAGTGGAATGATTATTTCTTGCTTATTATTCGTCATCAATCAGCCATACCCAGGTCTAGAGGTAGAACCACCCGAAGCTCGAACACACGACCAGATAGTTTGAAGTTATAACCCTTGACCTTTAAGCAACACGCCAGCTGTCATTCTGATTAGTATCGGGTTTATTACCAGTAACATAATACTTAACCTAAAGCCCTCCATCTTTCAAAACCCAGCAACACGAATCTCTCGGTTTGTATTGCACGAGCGCTTATTTCTCTGTCTCAACAGTGATGCAAAATGTGTAGGGATTAAGTATAAGATTTTGTGCCTTCAGTGCAAATGCCCTCACGAGTCTCGTTTCATTCCCATTTAGACGCAAACAATGACTGTAAGTAAATACTTATTTCTGACCTCACTGATTGTTTTCGTAAACATTTGCTGCCAAAAGCAGGGAAGAGTGGAATGATCATTTATTGCTTATTATTCGTCATCACGCTGGTTGTCATGCCTATTAGTATCGGGTATATAAGAAGTTAAAGTAGGCGCTCATGAAGTGTTTTACGGAAACCTTGAGGACAGCCAGCAGCCGCATAGCAGCTATTGTCATTGGTTGCTTGCCAGTCACCTGTCGGCCTAATGCTGTTTATGTTCTTTTGTCTGATAATAAGGCATCAGAACCAGGAAGCAGTTGGAGAACACATGCTGATGTATAGCATTGTAGCTCAGGTGTTCCGAATTAATTTGTCCTTGTCTACTTTCTCTGAGAAGAGTACTAATACACTCACACGAGACCAGTATTTGCATGAGCTAACTGGCAGTTGAGGTTTTTGCTAAGTTTCATGCTCTCATTTTTGCCAAGTGGTAAACATCCGATTTACTTGAATGGTTAACCTATTAGAAAAAATATTTAACAAAAGAAGTCCACTATTCTAAGCTCATCCTTCTGAGGCTGCCAGGTTTTAATGAGTGAGCGCTTTCATTTATGCCTCCACAGTTAAGGAAAATGGAAATTATGTTAGTATTCATTGCATCTGCACAACTGCACACAACCACCACATCTGCTTTTTTCAAGTAAAAAGCATTTGCATAACCACCCACTCTCTTTTCAACCATGCAAATGTGCTTATGTGTTTCGTTGACTTAACCTTTTAGATGATTACGATGCATGTAAGTGTAAACATTATTGAAGAAGTATTTGCGCTGATTTTTTTCTTATTTCTTGGCCAGGTTCATAATCATTAAACAATCACAAAGGCGCACTGTTCACTGATCTGCAAGATAATTGCTCATTTTTTGAAGGGCTTACTCATTTGAGTTTGTTAAACTGATCGACATGCAAAACAAATTTCCACAACAGAATATTGGCATTTTTATTCAATAGACTGAGGATACATTCTTGCAAATCTATTCATTCTAATGCTTGACTTCATGGTTTCTTGTTCTCCTTCTCTCCACTGAGTACTCCTCACGGACTAAACACTTGCTCGTAGGCTCGTAACGCTGGAATGGAAAATGATTTGTATTCATAATTGATTATTGCCTTCCTCAATCGTTTTTTTATGCATAACTCATCTCTTGCGAACTGCTGGCCTTTCAATATTGCACTTCATTGTTTAAAAGACTGGGAGACCCAAGGTACGTTCTGGATGAATTTATGCGATTTCATGTTTATTTCCTTACTCATCCTATAAGTGCTTATTTTTTCAACACTAATCTTAGTGTTGACTGGTAGAAATTACCTTAAAGTACGTTTTTTTTCGGTCACCTAACAATTAATACCTATTTTGCTTAAACAGGGCCATATTCAAAAAGAAAATCGCACTTATCCGACAACTTCTGTGGTTGATTTACAATTGCTAGTGCTTTGGGTGCACTTAATAATACGGCCAGCACAAGCGCATGTCCAATGCTGCTCTAGTGGCCCGGTTCTTAATAAACACATGCCATAATATCATATCTCCAGCCTATCTACTTTGAAGAAGGTTGCAGCTAACTAAGCAGAAAATCCAGCAGACATGGACAAAACGTTCACCGAATGCTATTACAGCTCAATTGCTTCTCCACAGTAATCTACATGCAGTTTGCACCATAATCTATGTAACGCAATCTGCGGGCTTACCGGTTCCCAAACATTTCGTTATGTCACAGTGCTTGTAACAGGAGATCTCAAACGCTGCGTGTTCACATCTTCAAGACATAGATTGGCCAATGGGATAAACGCAAGACCATCGTCCCTGATTTCGCCATAAAGGCACTTCAAAGATTAAGGCTATTTTACGGACTCCCTGATTTTCTCTGTTACTTGCGTTTATGCCTTTGTCAAATTGAAGGTTTGAAATTTTAAAATTTGTGTTATTTTTCAAGGGGTAAACGCATGCTTGCGAATAACAATTTCGCAATTTCGATCAGCACAACAATGCGAAGATTTCAAATATTTGTTTAAACGAGATATTTTTTAACGGAAATTATGTTTGGATTTAGAAACTGGAACCTTAGTCATTATACTTAGGAAGGATTTGTAAGACTCTACTTTGGAACTTAAGTACAAGCAACCTTTAGATGGTAAGGCACGCGACGCAGAGCAACAACACACAGGAAGTACCCCAGAAATAAAACCTAACAAACTTTTGTTGCATTCAATGGGGAAATTATGGATGTGAACTTCACAAAGCTTACGGCTCATAGGTTTTGTCATAGGTCATAAAACTATTTCAAACCTTTTTATCTAACACTACGACATGGTGAATTATTCAAAATTTAATCGGTTTATTTTTTGAAATTGTAGCTTCCAATCAACAACCGCAGCTACCAACTACAAAAACCCAACAGTCAACTACAACAAAAGCATCCCGTGAGTTTTAACATAACTGGTAGATATCAAAAATATTACCAGTTCATCTGTTAATAGCAAACAGGCTTTATTTTCTCATAGGTCATAAAACTATTTCAAACCTTTTTTTATCTAACACTACGACATGGTAAATTATTCAAAATTTAATCGGTTTATTTTTTTGAAATTGTAGCTTTCAATCAACAACCGCAGCTACCAACTACAAAAACCCAACAGTCAACTACAACAAAAGCATCCCGTGAGTTTTTAACATAACTGGTAGATATCAAACATATTACCAGTTCATCTGTTAATAGCAAACAGGCTTTATTTTTCTCATAGGTCATAAAACTATTTCAAACCTTTTTTTATCTAACACTACGACATGGTAAATTATTCAAAAATTTAATCGGTTTATTTTTGAAATTGTAGCTTTCAATCAACAACCGCAGCTACCAACTACAAAAACCCAACAGTCAACTACAACAAAAAGCATCCCGTGAGTTTTAACATAACTGGTAGATATCAAAACATATTACCAGTTCATCTGTTAATAGCAAACAGGCTTTATTTTCTCATAGGTCATAAAACTATTTCAAACCTTTTTTTATCTAACACTACGACATGGTAAATTATTCAAAATTTAATCGGTTTATTTTTTTGAAATTGTAGCTTTCAATCAACAACCGCAGCTACCAACTACAAAAACCCAACAGTCAACTACAACAAAAGCATCCCGTGAGTTTTAACATAACTGGTAGATATCAAACATATTACCAGTTCATCTGTTAATAGCAAACAGGCTTTATTTTCTCATAGGTCATAAAACTATTTCAAACCTTTTTTTATCTAACACTACGACATGGTAAATTATTCAAAATTTAATCGGTTTATTTTTTTGAAATTGTAGCTTTCAATCAACAACCGCAGCTACCAACTACAAAAACCCAACAGTCAACTACAACAAAAGCATCCCGTGAGTTTTAACATAACTGGTAGATATCAAAAATATTACTCAGTTCATCTGTTAATAGCAAACAGGCTTTAGTGCCATCTTGATCTTTAAAATTATTGACGTAAGTTACAAGCAACTGATACTCATTGGTCAGTAAAATAAAAGTAGGACGACGTTTATGTCTGTGCGTTTTACTCAAAACACTGTCTCCTCTCTTTCATTTCTGCGTAATAAAAATTCCACAGAAGGAAGCGTTATTGCAAAAACCTCAATTGGCAACTTTGGATTCCTAATTTACAGACAATGGTTGCATGAACTTCCAGTTTACTAAATACCCATACTAGAATAAAAGCTTGGAGGCAATTTACAAGGATTTTCTCCGGCTCAGGACCTGGCATTGCGGGTTTTGGCGTATCCGTTAGACCACTTGTCAATTTCATGTGATACATTTTCGGCGACATTTTTTGACGTAAATCTTGACCAGCCGGAATACATTGTGCCACTTATCGCTTCACTTAATACCAAAATGAACGAAACGTTTGACGAGGCATAATAATTAGCATTTTTACTACTTGATATCATCCTTGATGCACCGCAGTTTAAGAAAATGAGGTAGATGTTTTATAATAGGAAATATTATTCACAATTCTTAAATGTTCTTTTAATTCGAAAAATATTGCTTAAGTGCTGTTGTGAGAATTCATTATTCTGTGGCTTAATCCCCAGATATGTCAGTAAGGGTAGGATTCTGGCATTTATTGAGCTTACTTCTATTTGCCAAAGAACTTCGTTTTGCAATATCGTTTGCCTATAAAGCCTGCAACTCTCTTATTGATTATCTGTGGCTTAATATTAAAAATAAAAGTTTAAAGAAAAATGGACGAAAATAATTTTTTATTCAATCAAAAAGGTAAAAACTTACCATTATTAAAAATTATAAAATGACAATGGCGTATCTTTCAGTTTAACAAAAATTTCGATTCCCAAAAACGTTAAGGCCTCACCCACAATTACACCATATTTATGGTTTGTAAACGTCATGGCATGTAAGGAAAATCACACATTTATCTGTGTTGATAAAAAGAATGCATTTAGTTCTAATATATCTTGACGATGAATACGGACAATGCTGTACGCTGTATCAGCAGCATTTATAAATATAAGGGTCATTCCACGGTGGTAAAACTGTCATTTTATAAAACATTTATAAACCTGAGTGACATCCTCTCCTCAAGTATGTATATTAAACGCTGTAATTTACTATCAATTGACTACAAGATTGAGTTTTTATTGGCATTTCAGCAACAAGTTAGCTGATTTGTGTAAAGCAGCGAATTTCAATGACAAAAATTCCTGCAATTTTCATTGCCATGTTTCTAGCAGGTATATTTTTAGACGAACAACTAAAACTCATTGAAAAGCCGGTATCCTAACTAAGCTGGATAAATTGGGAGTATGCTACGCGAAATTAATTTTGATGGATGCACTCTCACCGATCGTTTACGAGACTCAGTTGTCCCGTATTGCCTTGTGAATCACTCTCGAGGCCACCAAACACGGCACCTTGGCTATTATCATAGGCCGAAGAACCATACCGGCAGTGGCAAGGGAGGGGGAATGGCCGTTTCCGGATTATTGACTATCATCAATTGCTTTTCTTTTGAAAACCGTTGCACGTAGATGAATTTTCTTCGTATATTTTACGAGAAATCTTTACCTGCAGTTCAGTGCGATGATAGATCTTTTACGTTTATATTCATTTATCTTTCCCAACGTTATATTTGATCTCGTTTCTCACGCATAGCTGCAGCTTCGACACGAAATACCGGGGGGGGAAAGAATTCAAATGGTTAGTTCCAATTCCTTCTTGAAGAGTGAAAGTTGAATGCGCAATTTGATTGCTTACAGTTTTCCCACAACGAAGCTGCTAAGGAAAAAGCCAAGACGTATATTTAGCGGATATTGTGTTGCTTCAGAATAACGCTGCAAGAATGTCGTTTCCTTGGTCAGCTTAAGCTGATATTAGTTCATGCCCTGTTGAAGATCAGCTCGACCAGGCGCGTCAAACAGTGGAAGTCATAGATCCTTGTTATATCATTGTGTGCACACCGTTTAACGTGGCATTCAAATGTGCCATCTAAATATTTGACATCATCCGTAAGAGATATTGGGTGAAGGAAGACCTATTGGCTGCGAAATCCTTATCGAGCGTTTGGAGGCAATATTATTGATGTTACCTGCTGGAAACAAGGTAGTTTATTTTATAGGCGCATATAGCCATAACAACCAGCATCCGTTGCGAAAAGCTTCCGATTGGACCTCTTCCCCGGATGCATGCATCATCTGCTGTTTCCGTTTGCTAACAAAAATCCAACAGCCATAACGCCATACGTTTTTAATTTCATTTTACGTGAATTTATACTGCAATAATAATTTATATTTGCCTTTTACGTTATTTTTGGGGATTTTAGGTTGTACAGTGTCTGCAACAGGTAAGGAGTATTTGAAGTTAGGCGAAGTAAAGCCTTGTGATTATGTAGTTGGAATTTCCTTAAAATGTTTAAATGTAACCTGTTGAACTTACATTTTGAACAACTTATTTTATGTACATAAAGAAGACTTGCTGTAACTCCCAGTTTGTGTTGGATGTTCAGCAAACTTATAATTTATCAGCATTCTCAATGGTTAAACACTTCCCATGAAGACATATGCGGTTAATTTATTTATTGCTTGTTGAAACATTATTTTCCCATTTCTTCCGTCTGTCAGGTTAAGCTTTTTTTCTGCTGTCAAGAATTTGTAAAATCCTTATTTTCTTGACCTAACCTTGCCTATTCACCAAAGCTCTCACTTCACTGTTTCAGTCCCTGTCATCGGTCACTGTGCTCTGCCTCCTTGGAATGTTCTGGCCGTAATTAATCTGCTTGCTTGCAAATAAACAATCTTGGTGAACAGCTCTGTTGTCATTTTCTTGGCAGACTTAGTTTACTGAACGCAACATCTCCCTGTTTTTGATCGAATTAGGCTATTTCTAATTGCAATTTGTATAAACTAAGCACATTTGCAGTGAGGGAAGAAGACTTGGTTTTCGTTGATTTAAATGGATTCCCTTGTTCCTATTGTGGACATTTACGTAGACCGAAATGAACATTTTAATGTTAGGCTTGTTATCACCAAATCCAGTGGTAACTTTGCGTTCCTCTAGGTGGTATATGATAGGTTGTGCTATGTACAACTAAAACAAAATTTTAAATTAAAATGTGACGATATTCTTAGGTAAGTTACAGTGTAGTGTTATCAGTGTATTTACCAAGATGGGCTAAGCTTCTACCAGTGGAGTTCTTCTGGAGTTTTTGCGTTTGATGTTTGATTTGATAAAGCAAAAATTTGACCGCATTCAACCAGCTTGCCAAAATGCTACTGCATATAATGCTTTCCCCGTGCGATCAGAAAGTGCAACAGTGGAGCTTTCCTGACGGTTAAATATGAT
This sequence comes from Schistocephalus solidus, assembly GCA_017591395.1. Classification (NCBI taxonomy): domain Eukaryota; kingdom Metazoa; phylum Platyhelminthes; class Cestoda; order Diphyllobothriidea; family Diphyllobothriidae; genus Schistocephalus; species Schistocephalus solidus. The sequence goes on from WEDG01000504.1 coordinate 19,515, forward strand.
TTGCTTTCAATAGAGCAGAATTCGTATTTAAATGACATACTTATCAGGTGCTGATAGGAACCTTACAACGCATCTGTACTTGGCATTTACAGGATTGATGGCCGGTAAAAGTCAATTTATTAAATTATTCTTTGTTAAAAAACAAAAAAGGAATTTAATAGTATAAAGATCAGAGGGAAAAAGAGAGTCGACACACAAACTGCTTACCAGAATAATAGTCGAGCAGTGCAGAGGAGGGTCACCTACTGAAAACAGGAAAGCATCCAATAGGAGCGATCGGAAAACAAAATATTATTTACATACTTAAAAATATACTGCTTATTAATTGGGGGTCCTTATTTAAAATTCTGATTGTTACCAGTTCGAGACGTCTCAGATGAAGTGTGCTCACTGCCTTTAGTATAGAGTTTGATCATAAACAGATAATGGCACTGAAATTTGATACAAGCTAATGAGATAAGGCGATGAAATGGGGATCGGGTTAACAGCAGAGTAGGAAAACTATGGTTATAGCAAATAAAACTGATTCAGGCAATGTATTTGAAATATGACATAGATGGTATTGAGGGTTTTGCATAGGGTAAATACTATGTTAATGCACTCGATGCACTTTACTTGAAATGGCTATTCTTTAAAATCGCAACAAGGTGAATGCCCGATTAATGCCACCCCAATGTACTAATCCGTCAGAGTTTTTGGTTGAATCCTGTACTTTCGCATAAAGTGATGAAAACGTGGTTAAGACATGCGAAGCTAAAAGCCTGGACTCCAACTTATTTTCAGAAGGTCACCATGTAAAAAATATCCTTTTTGTACAAGCTAATAGAGAGAAGTAAAAGAAGAATGACCATTCGTTTCAATGAGGGTGCCTACCACGCCTATGTAAACACTTAGAATGAAACATTTCGCATCCTATCTTGAGTGAATTTGAGGCGAAGAAAGCCTTTCGCTAAATTACGTAACATGTTTAAACATACATATTAAAGGAAACAGGCAGGATAAAGGTGAAATCGGAGGTTTTTGAACATTGAATAAATCTTCTATGCTACTTAATATCACATGAAAATAACTATCATTCTTGCGCATTGCACTATTAAAAAAATATTTATAAAGTTTAGAAATGTTTCAAATAAATCTCTTTTGCAACTGGAAATGTGATCTTGAGTCAATGCAGGCAAATGTAAGGAATGTCATTGTTTTTCAGAAACAAAAAAATGAAATTTTGCTTTAAATTTTATTTTGTGCAACGTCCTACAAATTGTTGACACATAACGCAGTAGCAACCTTGTTTACTAGCATTTTGTTTTACTACAGTGAAAATGAAGTCCGGTAATAAAATACGTACAATATACTGTGGATATAAATCAAAGAATATTCTGTATTTAATCGGACGTATGTGGTAAGGTACATTTTGCATAAAGTAGTTTTCGCTAATACGCAATTTAGTATTGTTAAGGACAAACAATTAGCAGTTTTGCAAAATCTTGGCATATATTCCGATACTATTTTGTGTATTTTCAGTCTTTCAATAGAGCAGTAAAATAAAAAATAATGAAGCAAAAAACATTTTAAAATTTGAAAAGTGTGTTCTGTGGTGTTCAGCCACTGGAATCTTAATGTCTGGCCACTCACTGGAAAACCATGCAAAGCGAGGGATATTCAAAAGTATTTCAAGTAAAATCTAAATCTTAATATCAAAAATATCAATAAAAATTGGTTAATGGAAATTTCGATTAAAGAAAACAAAATTTTATGTTCAGATTTCAACTGAAAACATTTTTTTTGAAAATTCATAAGTTGTAGATTCAAAGAGTTCTCACGTTTACAGAAAATGCCACCTTTTAAAAAATTCCTATTTTTAAGCGAGTTTTTAAATCCCTATTACTTTTTCCTTCAAGTTTTTAATTCAATTAAGGCTGTTTATTACTACTTTAAAGCTTTTATACATGAGTGCGTGCCAGTTGGAATACTGATATATCAGTATTCCGTAAATGTCTGCATTTTGCATTAGATAGGTCACACAATGTATCATCAAACCTTCAAAAATATATTTTTTAATTGATCAGAAAAGGCTGAAAAAGGTCAAGTAACATATATGTCAAGGAGCATCTGTACGATTTGCGCGCTTAACCATCACAAAGATGACAAGCCCATTTAAAAATCTTACACTTTCTCTCGTACGTCCACGAAGCACATCATATGCCTGACCGGCGTAGCATACCCCTTGGCACCTGCAAAGCTCGGATATAACTCCCCCACGCAAACACATTCGTCAAAAGTTAAAAGCAGATGCCGTTAAGTGATTGTTATTATCGCGAAAATGTTAGGTGCCGAAATCGTATACTTATATGACAAAAAACGGCTTCATTTTACCTTTACTGGAGACCAAAATATCCATTCACGACCTTTAGATTAATCGTTGTTATTTACTGCAATAACAATGGTATTTCAAAGTGACAGTGACAGTACATGTTCTTTTGGCTTTTTATTGCCTTACAGCCACTCTTGATTGTTTGTGGTTTAAAACAGATAGACAGGCTTACCATTCGTATTCAAAAAAACGTATGCCCATAAAATTAATTTAGAATTTTAGTTATTGACCAGACATAAGGATGCACGGAAGACCAAGAGACCTCATTAGCCCCTCACACCCTTCGCTATATCCGACGCAAACAACGTCAGACAGAAAAGAATGTCAGTTGCCTATACTTGAGTGCATGGAGTGACCATACGTGAAAGACGTAGGGAGATGCCAATTCGTCTATGAAATGTTAGGGCAAAAGTCATCTGCTTTGTTGTCAGAATCCTTCCACCTCGTGACGGAACAATTGCTCGCCAAGATGACAGATATCTCGCTCTACAGTTACTGGTAACATTAAGTCCGACTTTTTCAGCTCCCTACAAACTTATCACGGTGTCCACCTTGCCATTATTCGAAAACAAGCAATAAACAATCATGTTACTATATAAGCGTAAATAGGTGGTATTTGCTTAATTGCGTAAAATAAGCTGGAGTCTTCAGTCCGTTTGCTTCAGGAATTAAACGTATTATCATTTTTGCATATAATTTCTGGTTAAAAATCGAGCAAAGTAGGAATAATAACACATTTTCTGTCACACGGCGTTGATAATTTTTGACAAAATGGCGTCTTAACTGTAAGCGCTTACATGTATGGAAAAACGTCTTAAATGCGTGTTTTGCAGATCTCGAAGTGAAAAACGGCACATAACTTAATACCACATTTCTGCTGTTCAACTTCACCAACATTTGGTGTATTTACTCAAAAGCACAGAAAAGGTTAAGTATGTTATTATTTATGATTTTCACGGATGAACGGTCATAAAAAGATTTCAGATGTAAGGGTCAGCATCACATAAGGTAAATGGAGCGCCAGGTACATTTTTAGTAGAAACCATCCTTTTATGGATATGAACCTGGGGGCTGGGAAGTATTTCGGTACCTGTTGCACCAGGTCATCGACTTAAACGGAGACAGTTGACAAAAAATCACAGTGGCGTATGCCTTCAAAATTAAATTTAGCAGAAAGCAGAAGCTGTGTGAGACATTGCTGACTGACAGGTGTCACACCTGCATAAATTCATAAAAACCTTGTTAATGGCCTTTTTCGTTCAAAAATATGTGTAGTTACATTGGATTTGCTAACTCCGGACGCAGCTTATTCAAAGATTATCTACGGTTATGGTAGACAGAACATGTGGAAAAGGCTTCAATAATGCGTGCTTTAGGACCGATGAATGTCTAGATCTCACTAAAGATGAACCTAAATTTAAACATCTATCTAAAGTTTGCAAGTGTTTTTCCCTAGAAGAAGTGGATTCATCTCTCTTTTGAATGACTTTGAAAAGACCACAATAATTAAGAACGTTCCGTTCACGAGGTCGATTGATTTTAATGGGCTGCAGATGTTAGAGTTTGTCGACCTCTGTAGTTCAAATTGGAAATCAGCGAAGATTACAACACTTTATAAGGGTGTAAATCGGGTCAGTGCAAATTTACAACCCATCTGTCAGCCAAACATCCATTTGCTGAAACACTATGAAAAAGATATTTTACTGATAAGTAATGCGCTTGCTAGAGCAAAAGCATCTGCATTCCATTACAGCATGACATCCGTTGAGGCAGGTTCGCAGTGAAAAATTTGCTCTATTGGGTTGAATGGTGTCCATGGTAATTGATTGGGGGGGTACGATTGAGACTTAATCCATACCAACTTTAAGAATGTTTCGATAATCTGCCTTTTTAGGGACTTTTACACAAGTTCAACAGCATTGGAGTAACGGACAGGCTTTTGAATTACGTAAGAAGCATCCTAATCGACACCAGTAAAATTGTCAGTAGCTGGAACCGGCTGTCAGCGGAGGTTGCGTCATTAGCTTAGAATTAATAGAATAGCATTTGCGGACAAACCTAAGCTGACTCGATCAGTTTACCGACAACAAAGGCCACAGTCATCCCCTTGGTGGAACACATTTTTGAACCACATGATTTACGCTGGAATGGCGTACTACGGAATGAGGTAGACACGCAGATAAACTTCGGTGTGTGGCCCATGACTTCACATAATCCTGTTACAGTGCTCTAAGTTAGCCCATTTATCGATGTCATTCCTGTACCTAGCCAGGCAAGCTTTCTCGTTATTAGATGCAAACTGCTGTGTTTAAGTCGATTCGACGTTTGTGTGGCCAGAACTGTAGTCGTTTGTCCAAGTAGGGAGTCCCTGAGCCTCTAAGAACCTCAAAAACGGCGAAAACGTTCTAAAACATTTATCAAACATGTAACCAGACAGGTCTCACTATCCTGTTATCTAATCTTGATCTCTTGATCTTAAGTTGACGATCGGAGAAAATTATTCCTCACTATGCGTGGTGTGAATATTTTGACATTTACCAGGAGCCATCTTCGAGTCATCAACTACAACGAGCCTGCGTGGTCATCCACGTTTATTACCTAGAACTTGGGCCAACATCGAGGCACGCAAGGTACTATCCAAAATTGGTTGACGCTTGGAATTCTCGACTGGCAGGTGAAGTTGAGTTTGCATCCGCAGAGAAATGGATATTCCAGTCTCCCTTGTCTTTGTCGGTTATACCATTATATATATATATATGTTTGTGTTTCCAGTCAATGGTGGTTATCAGGGTAACGATTGGCTGAGTGAAGGCAGAATATACCTGAAGCAATTGCATCAATCCACCCCACGTTATCTGTCCTCCCTCTTTACTGTCATTGCTGTTAATGCTGGATAAAACATTCATCGATCTGTACTGTTTTGATATTTTTATTGCTGTAGTAGTGTTCTCTTTCCGAATTTTTGACGTATATCCGTTGCTTGAAACAAATATGGCGTTCAAAATGCGCATACAATATTGCCCAAATATCCCGAACTGAACTGCATATTAGTATCTGCACAATAATTTAAATATTAGTACCATGGGATGAAGAGAAACAGTGCTGTTTATTCAGATTCAATCGCAGTACACAGAATTATTGCAGTTGGGAGGTTGGATAAAATTAATAGTGACATTAAGGGGGCGAAGGTGAGTTGTCTTAAACCACCCATTACGACCAATGAGCATTGGGTCAGGGTACGCATGAATCCTGTTCCAGTTTTCTGCAGTCCAAAATTGGTGTATGACCAAGTGGCGTAAAAATGCAATAAAACAATCAAAGGCTTTGGATTTTCGTTCTTGTCTGTCATGCCTTGGTTTGTTTTTTAGAACAGGTGCATTGTCCATCCGATGGGTACTTACAACCGATAAGTAGCGTAAGAGATATTTCAGTTTTGGGTACAGTTAGCAAACTGTGGTGAATCAAGCGCCTATTAGCCGTTCACTTATGGCACGTTTGCCACCGGCGGGGTTTTGTGATTCGGGATCCGAAGGGCCAGCAACTAGTGAACAGATAGATTCCGATGCCTGCAAAAATTCCACAACCACCAACCCTGACTACAAATTCAAGAGTGCTTAATCTTTTACTCTCATAGCATGCAAAAGAAGAGAAAGAGACGGAGAGGCATGCGGTGCGTTAAGCACGACTTGCTGTGGCAAAAGCACTTATATCCTGGTCCTAGTATGAAGAACGTATATTTATGCTCATATGATGCAAGCAACTCATATAATTTCAAACCAAGGTCAACTCTTGTTTTATATGCACCCGACTGAACTGTGTTACCAGATCATTTTATGTCTGTAGGTCCTTTAAAAAAATTCGTTTACCTCCTCCTTATTATTTTGCGACAGGCCAAAACTCAGAATAATTTTTTTTGGAAAACCTTTCGATATTGGTTTAAGTGTTTCGCATATTCAAGTCTGCTGTTTATGGTATATGCATGGGATGCTGCTGGTATGTTTTTCGAGCACTAAACGTCCTTATGTATATGCCTGTCCGTTGGACGAAATACTAATGTTTATTAAGGCAATAGAAGTAGTAACTTCTTAAATATTTGCGCTTTTGTGAAGGTGTTTTCGTAACTGCCACACATGTCTGCTAATCTATCTTGCTTAAAGTGGAAGATTAAAGTTGGAGAGGATATCTTAGATGTGGGAACTTTATTGCACTGTTCTTTTTACATGAGGCCCCATTTGTTCCTGCATTTCGCGTGTAGTTAACTGCTTAACCCTATAAAAATAATTTTGCTTTGAACACTGACCGATGTTCCGCAGGATTCTGATCAAAATAACTACTGATATTCTCGCGATAGGAGACATGCTTCTTTTTTACTCTAAACAAGTTAAGTAAAGTGACTGTATAGTTTGGTAATTTCAATTGACAGTGTTTATGCATAATTTTCCCAATTTTTGAGTAACTTCCTTTGCTTGTTACGAATAAGGCGTTGAAATGTACAAACGTAAAGCTCCCTCAAATAACTTGTTACAAAGATGAACAAAGACCTATGGATAAGTGCCTCTGAGCAAATGCACAATAGGTGCACTCGCTAGAAACAAAACAAATGTAAAGAGAAACGAGTAATTGTAGGTAACTACTAGATCAGCAGGAGCGAGTAGCATAACACGGGATACCGGGAGGAAGAATGGTACTGGAAAAATAGTAAGTTGTCTTGGTACACTCATTATGAACACTCATCCATCTGAGCGTTGGGTTACCGTACGGAGTCGTCTGTGGTCAGCAATTTGTAATGAAATCAATTTCAAATGATAAAAACAAAATCCCATAAGGTAAAACGTGACTAGGTGGCCAAAAAAACAAAGCACTTGTTGTTTGTGTTTATTTTTCCTTGTGTTAGTTTGTTTAAGTAAATTTACAATAAGCCCTCCAATAAATAATGGTACGCTGTGAACAGGCAAAAGGGTTTTTTAGAGATGGGTGGCATTTGCTGACTGTAGCATCTTAAGAGCGCACAGGCATTCACATCTAGCCAATTTACCGCGGTCGCAGTCATGCGATTCTGGCTTCTAAGCGACTGAAATATTAACCCAAGTACTCTATAAGGTGACCGCAGATGGAAAAATCATCCCTTAAACTCATCGGTCTAAACGACTGACCCTCACCTTTTGGTTATGCCTTCCAACCCCTGTAAACCCAGCCGACTGGCGGCGCCTTGGCCACGAGCCAGTTGCTCAGACCATCACGAAGCCTTTGAAAGAAACGAACGTCTGCCACTGATGTCTTTCGCTTACTCTAACAGTGGATACAATCATGCTATTTGGGGCGGTTAATATACAAGCGTTACCAACGCCGTCACTGGTATTTTGAACAGTGTACACACTGAAGCTGAAATATGCATTTCATTTTTGCCATGCCTTTACTTCACTGCTGATGATCCTCTGGCTTCTGTTGGCTCTGCGCACACTGACGTAAAGTGGGTAATCAGGGGAGTGTAGAAAGTAAACCGGAAGAATGGCCATTTGAGGCAGATTACTTAAATCAAGTTAATCCCGTTGAAGTTTCTGAAGATGAAAAATCAGTTTAAGTGTACTTTTGTAAGATAAATGGCCACTGATTTTAGACTATAAAAATTGTAGTGCGTGCAAGCAGTATTATTGAATCCCATACGTCTGCCAAATGTTACTCTTGATTAACCATTTTAAAATTGGAAAACATATTAATAATTTTATGAAAATCCGTGATATATTTAACCCAGAAGTGTTTAAGCAAGTTGCCTGAGTTGTCATTTAGTGGATACCAATGTCAAAGTACTGATGCTGATTAGTAATAACTACGCAAATGGATTCCCGAAATTGAACTGTACAGAGCTAAAGAGAATAAGACAGTCATCCGTATACAAAATTGGCTGAACGGAGATCAATCATTTAATACCGCCTGTTAGTCAAAACCTACGTCGACCATTAGATCCACGTATGGTTTGTATCTGATTGTTTTTGGAAAATAAATTCCTCAGCATTATACAGCGGTAATTTTTAGTCACTTGTGGAGCTCGTGTAAGTATCCGGTGAACCGAATGCAGCCGATCGCGCTAAGATCTCTTCAGCCCAAAAAGCCGGATTGCTGGGTGGGCCAGAAACCGGAGCTCAGGAACTGAAGGCTTCTTTAGTTACGAAGTAGCCCATCCCACTAGCCGGCGATGCCTTCGCTAACACTAAATCTACTTACGTTTTGCGTGCTCAATGGCTTCGTGTGCTTCTTGGTTTTGCAAGCCGCTAATCTTATATGCTGTGCTGCAAATTAAGCCTCGCAGTTTGGCTTTGCACTTGGGGTGTGTCTAAAGTGATGAATCAATACTGTTATTTCAAAAAAAGCCATGTTTATAGTGAGTGTCAGTGCGAAACTGGTCTTTATAGAATAGATAAAAAGGCTGGCCTTCAGGTTATTTTTATGTTGTCTAAGCCTAACGCAAGTAAATATATATATATATATAAGTCACACAAGCGCGTTACACTCACTGATGTGGTTATGATCTCATTTGCTCCCATTTTGTCCACCTATCAGCTAGCTACCAGGGTTTAACGAACTTTGTGTCATAGGACACATGGTATGTATCCTATGACACAAGGTTCGTTTATCACCATTTGCTAGCGGGCGGGTGGGCAGACCATGAAGTAGAGCACAGAGTTGCCTGAGAAAATTATGCGCATTGCTTGCTGTGAAAATATATTTTGTAATAGTTTTTACTGTAATTCACCCAAAGTAACTGTGGCCAACATTATTAAACTTGACCTAACTTGGCTACTCGAGCAGCCTACAATATTCGAGCCCTTTTAGACAATCCGAGGAGCAATCCACTGGAATTGAGGACGGTGCTAGCCACTCGAAAATTAGCGCGCTACAAGGTGGACATGGCTGCTCTCAGGGAGACCCGTTTCTCTGAGCAGGGTCAGTTAGAGGAGGTGGGTGCCGGCTACACCTTCCTTTGGAGCGGCTGGCAAAAGGCAGAGCGAAACGACGCTGATGATGCCTTTGCCATCCAGAGGGACATCTTGGGCCGTCTGCCTTGTTTGCTACAGGGTAGCATTGATCGCCTGACCAGCCTTTGCATGCATCTCTGGGAAGAAAAGTTCGCCACAATCATTAGCGTCTACGCACCCATACTGACGAGCTCTGACGAGAAGAAGAACAAATTTTATTAGGATTTACATGTTCTCCTGGCGACTGGGCCGAATGCGGATAAGTTACTTGTCCTTGGTGACTTCAACGTCCGCCTCGGGAGAAACCGTGCATTGTGGAGAGGAGGACTGGAACACCATGTTTCCACTGGCTTCAATGTCAACGGTCTTCTTCTCCTATGAACCTGTGCTGATCACCGCCTGATTCTGACCAACACATTCTTCCGCCTTCCGATGCGGCAAAAGGCTACCTGAGTACATACCCGCTCTCGACACTGACACCTCTCGGACTATATTTTCGTCCAGGGGCGAGATCAACGTGATATGCTGGTGACAAAGGTGATCCCCGGTGCCGACTAATAGACGGATCACTGCCTCGTTATCTCCAAGATGAGGTCTCATTTTTGCAACCACGTAGAAGACCCCATGGTAAGCGACTGACAGGTAAAATTAATACTCTTTTTCTTTAAATGTGCCTGCTCACCATCTTCATTTTAGCAACGAACTGGCCAACCGAATAGTCAACCTTCTAGTAGCCGACGCGGACATGTCCCTGGAGAACCGTTGGTGTCAGCTGAGGGACACTATCCGATCCACCACCCTGGATGTCCTCAGCCGCGCACGTCGTCAGTACCAAGACTTGTTTGATGACAACGACGCAGCTTTCAACTCTCTGCTCACCGAAGACCCAGTTGCACAAAGCAAACGTCAGTCGCCCTATCGCTGCAAACAATACAGCCGTCTAACGAATTCGCCGCCTTGTACAGCAATTGCTGCGGAAGATGCAAGATGCCTGCATGACGCGCAAATCCGAAGAAATCAAAGGGTACGCTGACCGAAACGAATGGAAGAACTTCTTCGCCACCACCAAGGCTGTCTATGGACCTGCCATCAAAGGCACCGCCCCTCTTCGCAGTGCCGACGGTAGGATGCTGCTAATTGAGAAGATGCAAATCCTGACGTGATGAGCAGAACATTTCCAAAGCGTTCTCAACCAGCACTCTACCATCTCTGACGCCGCCAACGATCATCTGCCTGAAGTGGAAATTAACGCTCACCTTGATCTCCCAACCTTTCTCCAATAAACCATCAGAGTCGGACAAAAACTCTCCAGCGGGAAAGCATCTGGCTCGGACGTGAGCCTTGCTGAGACTTACAAGCATGAAAAACCCCAACTGATGAACCGACTCACAGTGCTCTTCCAGGAGATGTGGTGCAAAGGACAAGTTCCTCGGTATTTCAAAGACGTGACCATCGTCTATCTCTTCAAGCGGAAGGGGAACTTGCAACTCTGTGATAATCACAGAGGCCTCTAGTTTTTCAACATCCTTGGGAATATCTTCGCCCGTATCCTTCTCAATCGTCTGAATGGTCACCTAGAGCAGGGACTGCTCCCGGAAAGCCAATGTGGCTTCCAACGACACCGCAGACTAACCAACATGATCTTCGTTGCCCGCCAGCTACAAGAGAAGTGCCAGGAAATGCAAACCTACAATTACACTACCTTCGTGGATCTTACAATAGTTTTTGACACGGTGAATCACGACGGGCTGTTAAAAATCATGCAGAAATTCCGCTGTCATGACCGGTTCACGCATATGGTGCGTCAGCTTCACGATGGGATGATGGCACGCGTTACTGACAACGGGACAGTATACGAAGCATTTGACGTGACCAACGAAGTGAAGCAGGGCTGTGTCTTTGCGCCTACACTCTTCATTCACATGTTCTTTGCCATGCTAACGGAAGCCTACCATGAAGAACGCTGCGAAATCCGCATCGCCTACCGGATGGACGAACGACACCTTAACCAACGATATATGCACTTCTGCTCACGTGCGTCCACAGCCACCATCCACGAACTCCACTTCGCTGACGACTGCGCACTCAAAGGAGCACTGCCGACTGTGACAACTTCGGACTTTGCATCAACATTATGAAAACGTTTGAAAGACATCAGTCACTGCCCAATACCATCTACATGGCAGCTCACATCAATGCAAATAGCACCAAGCTGAAATCAGTGAATACCTTCACGTACCTAGGCAGAAAGTCCCCGCAGCACCAAAGTTGACGATGAGATCGCCCATTTGATCACTTCAGCCAGCCAAGTATTTGGACGCATGCAGAACGTGGTCTGAAATTGACACGGTCTGCATCTTAGCATCGAACTCAGGATTTACAAAGCTGTAATATTTCAAACATGCCTGAATAGAGTGGAGACGTGGATGATCTACCAAAAGCAGGAGCGGAAGCTCATTCACCTCCATCTCAACTATCTTCGCAGAATACTTAAGCTGTGATGGCAAGACAGGATCCCGGGAACGAAAGTGTTGGAACGTACAGGCCTTCTCAGCATAAAGCTCAGCTGAAACAACTACAACTGCGCTGGACCGACCACCTTGTGAGGATAGTCGACGAATGACTACCGAAACGACTCTTCTATGGAGATTCCACCACGGGTTCTCGTCGACAAGGGGGTCAAATTCGACGCTACAAGGACACACTGAAGACCTTACTGAAGCTACTGCAGACAAACCCGGTGACCTGAGAGGACCTCACCTGGAACCGACAGGCCTAGAGTAGGACGGTAAAAACAAGGGCAGTAATATATGAAGACAAGTTGATCGATGCCAACAAGGCCAAAAGAGACGTACGAAAGTCACCAGCGCCACGGACCAACGGCGCGAATGCGCAGACACTTCCAGCAGGCCCGTGCTGTCAACGCACCTCCACGAAAGAATCGGTCTGGTCAGACATCTTCGGATGCAATGCACCAACAACCTGACAATTCCAACACCTACATTAAATTCTGCCAACCCTCCGAAGGAATCTCCCACTCTCTCACCCCCAACATAAATTTCATTACTTCAACCATAATAGAAACCACATCCCAATATTCATCACCTGTTACCCCACCACTGCCGACAAAGACAAGGGAGACCGGAACAGCCATTTCTGGCTTATAAGCTGTCATCAGACAGTCATACCCAATCCTAAGTGTGAAACACCTGGGATGTGAACCCACAATGTTTGGTAATTGAGTCGAACGGTCTACCACTGAGCTACGGGTTCGTTGCTTTGTCGGTTGCGATCGGGAATATGATGATAGTGTGCGGCTTACCTATCTGCTTAAGGAACATTTATGTTCCGTTGTTCCCTGGAACTCAGACTAGAGCCCTCACAGGCGGTCGCATAGTGACGTGTAGCATATGTTGAAAATGTGGAACCGACCAAGACAAGGGAGACTGGAATGGCCATTTCTGGCTTATAAGCCGTCATCAGCCAGTCATACCCAATCCTTAGTGTGAATCACCTGGGATTCGAACCCGCCGTTTTTGATAATTGAGTCGAACGCTCTACCATTGAGCCACGGGCTTGTTACTTTGTCGGTTGTGATCGAGAATAGATGAGAATGTGCGGCTCACCGATCTGCTTAAGGAACATTTTTGTTCCATTGTGCCCTCGAACTCAGACTAGAGCCCTCACAAGCGGTCGCATAGAAACGTGTAGCATATTTTGACAATGGGGTAGAGCGTTCGACTCAATTACCAAAGGTCGAGGGTTCGAATCCCAGGTGTTCCACACTTGGGATTGGGTATGGCTGGCTGATGACGGCTAATAAGCCAGAATGGCCATTCTGTCTCCCTTATCTTTGTCGGTTTCACATTTTCAATATCTGCTACACGTAGCCATGTGACTGCCTGTGAGGGCTTAAGTCTGAGTTCCAGGGCACAACGGAACATATATGTTCCTTAAGCAGATCGGTGAGCCGCACACTATCATATATATATGTATATATGACATGGTGAATCATGACTGGCTGTGGAAAATCAGGCAGAAATTTGGTTGTCATTAATAGTTCATGTATATGGTGCGTCAGCTTCACGGCGGGATGATGGCACGCGTTACTGTCAATGGGACAGTTCCGAAGCATTCACAGTGACCAACGGAGTGAAGCAGACCTGTTTCCTTGCGCCTACGTTCTTCATTTGCATATTCTCTGCCATGCTAACGAACGCCTACATGCTCCAAAATCCGCTCCAAAACATCTGCTCCAAAAAACCGGCTCCAAAATCCGCACGCTCCAAAATCCGCTCCAAAATCAGCATCGCTCCAAAATCCGCTCCAAAATCCGCATCGCTCCAAAATCCGCTCCAAAAATCCGCTCCAAAATCTGCTCCAAAACGCTCCAAAATCCGCATCGCCTAACGGACGGATGACCGACACCTCAACCAAGGATGGATGTAATTCTGCTCACGTGTGTCCAAAGCTACTATTTACGAACTCCTCTTCGCTGATGACTGCGCACTCAAAGGAGCATGTATCTCTGTACTGCCGCCTGTGAAAACATCGGACTTCGCATCAACACTGAGAAACGTTTAAAATGCATCAGCAACCGCCCAATACCATCATAACCGCAGCTAACATCAACGCCATTAGCGGCAAACTGAAATCTGTGGATACCTTCACGTATCTAGGTAAAACCCTCTCCCGCAGCACCAAAGTTGACGATAAAATCGCCATATGGATCGTGACAGCAGATCAACCTAGTGTCCTAAGAGAACCTCGCCCGGAACCGACAGGTATGGAGGAGGACAGTTAAAACAACGGCAGTAATATACGTAGCCAACTTGATCGACGCCGCCAAGACCAAAGGAGCGTTACGAAAGTCACCAGCGCCGCAGACCAACGCCACCAATACCAAGGCTCTTCCAGCATGCCCGTGCTGTCAACGCACCTTCCCCGCGCGAATCAGCTTGGTGGGACATCTTCAGACGCAATTCACCAACAAGCCGACAATTCCAACATCTACATTAAATTCGGCTAACCATTCGTCGGCCTCCCCCACTCTAACCACTGGCATAAATTTAATGACTGGAACCATAATAGAAACCACATCCAAATACTCATCACCTGTTACCCCACCACCACCGCCACCACTGCCACCACCATCTGGTCAATCACTTGCGAATCCAACGTACAGAGACTGATAAACCAGTGTCTGAAGAATTAACCCACAGCAGAGATCTTCGCCATCACTGCACTCAATGGCCTCGTGGATTCACACATCGCATGCGCTTATTTGGTAACATGCGCGTTCATGACATTGGAATTCACCGCAATGCCGACAACACTGATACCCCATGCAATTCATGCCATTATTACCGCAAATGCCAACCCCACTTCCACGAATGACATACCCCCATCACCTTCCGATTTCTCCTATCCACACTGCGCCCACAAATTCAACTCAGACATCGGCCTGGTCAGTCACCTTCGAATCCATCGCATAAAGGCAGTTATAACAGTGCCTGGGGCTCCGACATACAGTCGATGCGCCCGCCTGAACTGCCCTCACTGCTCCCGCACATTTACACACCGCATGTGTCAATTAGGACACACACGCCTCCACGACAACCTGCGCACACTACCTACACCAATAAAAAGACAACACCCTTACCATTATCAGGTACCTGAGAATATCACGGTTTCCTAGACATCATGGCTTGGAAGGCTGCCGATATGAAATTTATACCAGACCAAGCCATCGGCCCAGCGTATATGCTGTGTGCGTCGAGTGGCTGACCAGTGGACTAGGAGTCAGACGGCGATAGCTACTCCATATCCCCTGATAAAGTAAATCCTGGTGTATGCGCTATGGGGGCCAGGTCGTGCTGTGGTGCGCGAAGCCGGGTACGCCAATCCGTACGCCAATGTGATCACTCCCACAACAGACACCTGACCGACTCGGGCAGTGGTCTGATTGTGGGGGTGGGGGAGAGAGAAGGTCGATAGCTCAGCGCATTTTCACCACTTTAAACAATCTGACGCGCTTGAAAACTACAACGGTGCGCTAAAATCCGTGGTTTGAAAGTTTGCTAACTGACGGGACAACCCGGAACGCGTGGTTAGCCCATTGTGTGTTTTGTGTGGAGTAACTGACTGGTCGACTGAGAATCAGGCTACAATGGCTCCTTCTTAATGTGGCCTTCATGGCACTCCCACTCAGTGGTATTCGATCCCTGTGTGATTGTATGCCCAGGGGCGGCAACGGCCGCGCCAGCCACCTGCGTCCTCTCATGACTCTGTCATGGTACCGGGATCAGGTGGGGGAGTGATAGGAAGTGCGGTAGCGATAAGCACCCTGGGTTGGACGGTTGACAACTGAAAATTACATAAAGACCTCGCAGTCAGTCCAATGTTTGTTGAGTGGAGTGGCTGATTGGTGATCTGAGAGTTCCTCTGCGATGGCACCTTCTTAACGTGTTCTCTAGCGAAATGTGAACCGTTCAATCCCCTGTTGTGTAAAATCCTGGTGCTTGGGTTTAGGAACCAGGTCGTGTACAAGTAGATGAGGTCACCAGTAGCTGTGTCCACTTCCGCATCAGACAAATGAACGACTTGGATGGTGGTCTGATAGTGGGGATGGGGAGGAGAGTGCGGTTGATGGCGAATAATGGTTTTGAAATGAAATCCCAAAATGACAGTAAAATAAAGCTCTTCTCCCTGTGATCACAACTACTTATTCTCAATTACCTCCTTGGACTTGCATCTTTGCTTGAATCTAAAATGCATGTTCTCATTTTAAATCAACTCCTCCATTGCAATTAGGTGCCGAATGCGAAATTTGTAAGAACCACAATATAGGGTCTAGAATTTACAATAAGCCTTTGCGCAGCTTATTTTTAAATGCATTCACTGCCAATGTCATCCCAGCGATGTTCGCGAATGACTGCTTTGTTTAAAATCTCAGTTAGGTGAAAGAGGAATGATTATTATTTTATTATTTGCTCCCGTTTTTTTCTAATATATTTAATATTAACTTCATTTAATTTTGCTATATTTGTTGTATATCACAGTCTTACCATTTGACCTTCGCATTTAAATATATGCAAAGTTCATATATACTACGTAAATAACCCACCCTTTAGAATTTTATTCTATCCTGAAGGATAGGCAGCTTTGTGTTTTATTAACCTGCTTTGGAAACATGAATTGATCTAAAGAGAAGCTGTTGAGATTATGGGGCATAAAACATTCTCTTGCTATTAACACCCGCATGTCTTTCAAAATTTTCCGTCATTTTCACTTTCATCGCCTGTATCGTTAAATGTGCTCTGAAATTGCTTTTATCTGGTAAAAAGATACCTAAAAGATTCTTTGCTTTTATCTTATTTTCTTGCCATTTCGTCCCCTAATGCCATCATCATTTGCTTATGTTTGGTACAAACACGTGTTTTTTTGAGAAATTCCTGTAATTAACCATTTTCAATTAAAAGAATTCACTTCAAATATTAATTTTGTGTGCCATTTTCTCTCAGTGTTCTAATTCTGTGTAAATGATACTAATAAACCTTCGTTCTAAACGTTCCAGAATTTTTTATGTAAAAAACAGTGATAGGAAGGAATTTCTTAAAAGCACAACATATTGTCTTGACTTTAAACTCAACTGTTTTTGCAGGGTCCATTTCGAAAAGTTCTTTTTAAGTCGAGTGCCGAGTCTGCCTTCCTAGCACTGCTGCTGGATCACTACTTTGATGAAAACCTCAATAAGGTCAAACAAGAGCGTTTATTTGGAAAGACGTGTTAAGCAATTTCAAGCAAACTGGTGGTCATTCTCCTGTTGCTTCCGTACGTTAACTGCTTGAAAATGCAGGTAATGTTCAAAAGTTGTCATTTTATAAATAAGTTCGGCACTTCTCGGCCCAGTCTAGTGCAATTTATGTAAAACAAGTGCTTAGTATTCAACCGAAAGCTCCGTCGGATAAGAACAGTTTGTGAACCTACTCATGCAAAATCTCGAAATTTATTAAATATTGACAATCACTCGCAAATCGGCACAAAAGCCTGTAACAAACCATTAAAATATTAAAGAATAACCTAAAGAAAATTTGAAACCTCGAAGAAATGTGAAAAGAAATATTATTTAGTTGAGGAATACCGATGTTTTGAAAAACGGCAAGTTAGGAAAATGCGAAAAATCTCAATAAATTCGAAGAAAGAATTTAAATAGAATTGAGAAGTGTTAGCGTCATAATACCATTGATGACGAAAATGAAAGTCGACAGTCACGGATCTTGCACTTTTCAAGGTTAAGCCAGGGTGACAAAAAGTAAATTTTAATCGATGTTGTGACTGAAATTGAGTGATGAATTCTTTGATGTTAATGACAGAGCTCACTTTGTTACTTTATATTAGAACACCTTTTGCTAGATTCGTTTCCATTAATAGCCTGTCCTAAGACTGCGAATGTATACCATGGTATCTGGATCTATATTTTATGATTTTTGTGAAAACTGCTTATCTTCTGCCCAGTTCGTTTGCGTAATTCTGGAAAAGCAGAAATTATTTTTTTATATCATCAAAGCATATTATCGCTTCTTTCAATTTAATATATATATATATATATATATGTATGTTTCTTAGTCCATCTTTACAGTATATTGTTCGTTTTTAGTTGACATTCTTCATGTTTACTGTAGTTTAAACAAAAATACTGGTGCTTTTCTTGGCAAAAAGGGCAGCAGTTTGCAGAAAATGTATTTCCTTATCTGAGTTTTTGCTTGCTTTTGAATGTAATGCGATTGACTTCAACTACATTCCTTTAATTAAAATTTATATTTGCTGTTCCAGCAGGTTATTATATGAACACTTTCTTACTTGTATGAATGTTCTACTAGACCCCAAAGCAAAAAAGGTGCATTTTAAACGGTGATATTTTGATATATTTCATAATACGTTTCATGGTTTAGGTAACCTACCCTAAATCAGGATGTCGTTAACTGGCCCCTAACTTATAGCGACCTGAAACATAAATACTTTGAGTATGGACCACACAAATCACCTCTGGTTATTTAATTTATTTGCACCTTTATATAGCCTTCATCGTTTTCCAATTTCGGTGCTTTCGTTTTGATATGCCGGATTGATTATCCTTCAGATTCATCCCAATATATTTCAATTACGACAGGAGATAAGTTTACAAACGAGTTAGCCGTTTGCAATGTAAAAAAAGGTACTTCAATAGTTTGTAGTTTTCTCATGAATGTTTGATGCTCTTATTAATTCAAATATAGTTTATATAAAAACATGCACAAAAATTATGCATTCGTGTACTCGTCCCGTAGCAAAATTACATTTGTTTTTCAAATCAAACACTTTCAGAAAAATAATAGCTTGGCTTAAATATTTTCAAATTGCTGAATATCTTTGTACCTAACCGGCCACTTTTTAGTACAACTTTCCAAATTACGTGCTGTGTACCTTCTGAATAAAAGACAAGTCAAACCTTTCTTTACGGTTTGAATAAGAAATCAAACGGTTCTCGTAAAATCTTGTGATAGGATTTGGATCATGTTGCATAAATTATACGCAGCATAAATAAATAAGTGCTAAATAATTGCTAAATAAGTGCTAAATAATAGCTTAATAGAAAATTGCTTTCGGAGGAGTACGAGAAAATTTATGTTTTCTATATTTTTTAAAAAAGGTATTTCAATTGATAAAAGTATTGAAAATTAATGAGAAAATTACATATAACACAATAAGCCATTTAGTAAAGTTATTATGGGCAGTCGGAAAGATGCTCGTTCGAGAGTTGGTATCACACAGTAAAGTTAAATATCTTGGGATTTAAGCTGAACGATCCTCTACACTACAACCCTCCTTAAGAAATATTTTGAATCATAAAACACATTTTAACTGCCATTTTGTACTGACCGTTCACTCAATGCATGATTTTCCCGTACCTTCCCGATTCACTATGCAAAATTCACTGTAATTTAATTAAGATTTCTTCATTTAAATCGGGTCCTACAGAATTTAAGCGAAGAAATTCCAATTTATTAAAGGAGCATTTTCTAAGCTGTCAGTGATATTTTTTCCTTTTCTACTGTCAATAACGCTGTCCTGGTTTCAGCAAATTCCTCCTTCAGCTTTATTGAGCTGTTTTTTGCTACTAACTTCTACACCTACTCTCTTTTACCCTCTTTCGTCTGCGCCATTTTGGTTTAACTGTAATCAGCAATGAACTAAGCCGATTTTGCTGCCGGTTTGTTCTGTAAAAGTTTAAATCCATACGCGTTGTTATGTATTATTCAGAACCTCAGTAGTACGTCACCCGCAAAAAACATTCAACTCTAGAGAAAGCAAGTTGCATTTTTTTACCTTGTGAGCTCCATGATTTTCACATCACTGTCCCCTGGTGAAGGCATTTTCAGACAGTACACTTGTGCGAAAGATGTTAAATGCAGTAGCATTCAGGCCATCGTCACAAGCAAACCTCTCCATAAAGCTTTCGTCAAAAGTGCTCACCTATCTACCGATTTCACCCCCAGTCATTATTGCTAAAAATTATCTGCACTGGAACTGCGGATTGGCATAAACTTGTACGCAACAGGGCATAATGATTAAGACTGCTGAATGACATACCATATGGAAATTTGTGAAGTTTAATGATAAATTTCCAGTCTTATTAATGTATAGCTAAGGATATGTAAATCTCTTGACTAGGCCAAGGGGTAAACATTTAAACGATAACGAAATGCTGCTCACTAGCCACTGTAGGCGATCCAGGGTATGATAAACGAGCAACTATTGGGTGCACCCGTCAGGAATGCGAAAGAAAATGGTAAACCGAAACTGTAAAAATCATCTTAAAAATGGCCTGAATTAAAACATCGTTTAAGAAATCTGCTCTGCTCCTTGCAAACGTGTTACATGCACGATTGCACAGATTACACTTCGAAATAATATATTCTTATATCCAGAATATTTTTTATTAGGTAAACTGAGTCTGCAAAGCACATGACAGCAGCAATTTTTCATCAAGGCTATTTTCTTCCAAGTAAGAATAGCATTGTTAAAGCTTAAACGGTGAGGTAAGTGCTTAAGTGATCATGCAAGTTCAGGAAAATCAAATTAGAACTTTTCAATTCGCACCGCTATCCCTAAGGTTCCTTACACAGAGGCGAAAAAAGCTTTTGTCTGCACGCTCAATAACGGAAGTTACAGCATAAAGGTACTTTGAACGAGGGTATCGGCAAGGCCAATGACAATTTGAAAGTTTGTTCATCGCATAAATCTAACAGGACATTACGGCAAGCATTATTGATGTAAATAAAACAAATTTCTCGAAAACAAATAATTCGTTTAGCTTTGCGCATTGAAGGGTAGGTCCCAGTAAGAAATTACAACCACTTTCTTCCTATACCTACAGTAAGTTGCTTACCTCCTGCGGACACTGTTGAAGCTAGAAGCACCATAATATTTCAAAAATACAAACTGAAAGTATGAACAGTATGCATTTACTGAAGAAAACAATTCCTTCAAACTTTTGTAGTTTGGCCTGTAGCACTCGTGTTAGCAAACCAAGAAACAGACGATGCATGCATCCGAGGCCATGGTCCAATATATCTTCGCAATGATGTTAATTGCTGAAATGGCACATTCTAATGGCTCGATAGTTGTTAGGGTCATGATGATATTATGATTACCTTTAAATGCCCCTGCTAGCCTATCATCTGTATCCACGAATATCAAATGCCGAGTTTGATAAGGTTGACCGATAATATTATATCCTTCAAGCTACATCCTGACATGGCACAATATCCTTGAAAACGATGGTTAAGCTTTTATCATAAAAGCTTTTGTTTGTGACATGGATAATCAATCTGGATGCGTATTTAACGCTTTTTTTCAAAGTACAAATAAGAACGTAACCTTTGATGTCGTTCCATTTACCCTGCCACCCAATGAGGCTTCAACTGCGCATGATAAAGGGAGAAAAGAATATATTTTGGGGAAGATAAACGAGTACAAACGTCACGAACCTAACATTCAGCCAACCGAAGAATAGCAATTACTCGTTCGCATTTCCCCATTCCCATAAAAATTTACTGGTTTGATGAGAATTGATCAAGTAAACGCGTATACTTGCCTATTTGTATTCATCTTGCATACGTGCATTTTACCTAAATTCTAAGGCTTTCAAAGTATAAATACTGAAACCTCAATCTCTAAAGCTAAATAGAAACTTTGAAAATAAGTAAAACTTTAAAAATGAGATATGTTGGTTGACATGTGCAGTCGTATTCTTATTTTGCAAAAAAGGAAACTGGCAGCGTTTTGTCTAATGCTGGATCTGTGTGTTTATTGCATTTTAAATGTTAAAACCTGGTTTTAAATATATTTTGAGATCTAGGATTAGGAAGCGCTCAACGTCAGTTGAATTTTAAAATACTCAGTAAATGAAAACATTTGTTATGCAGTGACCACTAAGTGCACAATTTTGGGTTCTTATTTTTCTACGCGTTGTGCGATGTATAAAGGTAAACTGGCTAGTCATTTTACCTTTAATGGCCTACTTATCTAAGAACTCACTTGCTGGCCCTTTCAAAGTCATTGGTTGTGCTCTTGTTCTCATTGTTTTTCTGTTTGTCTTTGGGTCTTCAATTTCAAGAAATCCATTTTGTATTCGCATTATGCAGAAAGATTTATTAACACCCAGATAACCCGTTGTGTATTGTAATCCTGGTGTGCTTCTCATCTAAGGGTTCCACTGTTTTATTAAATGTATTTGTAGAATGTAATGTTTCTGGAGGTCTTCCATGTGTCAATAACATTTTTCTCCTATACGAAACTATCAAAATATCGAGTGGCGTTACTTGGTATGTCAGCTCAAACTAAAGAAACGAGTCGTCCGATTGCAAATGCTCCAAATTTAGACTGTCTGACGCTATAAGTTTGGAAAGAAAAAAACCCTACTTTGTAAATATATCGTTAAAAAGAATGTACTTTGAAGAATTGAAACGAAGCGCTTCACCTGTACGGGACAGTGCAATTAACTGAAAATTCTGATAAGCACCGGAAACTTGAAAATGGATAACTCGAAGGCCATTGAGAGATGAGGATAATTCAACCACACGACGAAGCATTTATACGCATAGATGGCAAGAAGTACATTAAGTGGCACCTAGTGTGGTCAAAACGTAGCGGTTGGTTTTTTTCGGCGTGGGATATGAATAAATTATGGTTGTTGGCTCTGACTAGGGATCTAGTTTTAAAATTCAAAAAAAAACAAATCCTTAGTAAGAAAGACTAAGCATTTCACAATGTCATATGGTGCGAATGGGTAAAAGATTTATCATGAACAAGAAAACATGTTTTGCGTCACAAGCGGTGTGCATTTAGAATACACAACTATTCCTACTGCATGGAAATGACAGCAAGGTATTCTTGTGCGAGCTCATTTAAACGATTGCATTGAGCATTGAAGTTTAATTTTTTTGCCAGCACGTTAATGCCCCGTTTTTCATCCTTTTAACTGCCCTACAATTATTTCCGTATTACAGACATAACCATGGATTGTGTTTGTTAGCGGGATCATGCATGCACTTGTGACCATTTTTAGGGACTCACAAGCATGCGTTGACGAAAGTTTTTTTTAAATGTCGAAATTATGGTGGGTTTCCTATAAGTGGATCATTCATGTCTTTATAAAGTAATATCAACAACATCATACGCTTTACACTGTAAAGCCAGCAAAACCTTCATTTTCATTTTTTGCGTTTACAATCGCTATTAAAATACAGTGACTGCTGCTTCAATTTATAAAAAAACAGAATTATGGAAACCTAGTATATTTTGAGGCGTTTTTAGATTTTTGAAAATTACAAAGACAATTTGGCGAGCATACATTAGTTTTCAATAAATTTATTTATGCTTTTTTATTTTTATCATGTTGTCTTTAATTAAATATGCTTATAAGAAGAGTGTCAGGGTAGGTAACAGGGAAGGAAACGAAATGCAGGTCTATCTTTTGATTCGCGTCAGAGAGTTATCACACACCGGGATGGGTAATTAGCTGCCGGCGGTTGAATTGTTGGCTTTTGGCAATGGTACTTGTGGTGCCTGTTTGAAGTTATTTTAGGTGCAGCGTCTGCTGCCTATGACAGAAGCAGCTGTTGTCAGGTTACGTTAACCGGTTCTGCATTATTCGAATACATTCGAAAAAACCTTTCGAGGAATCTTTTTATTATATAAATGGCCCTCACGACGCTGGATTGATGCTGTTTTAGTTCTCTGTTTTCTCAAAAGTTGCATTGCTCAATAGCTTCAAATTCATTATGATAGTAGAGGTCCTTAAGGCATTTCCAATCAACTCTTCATATTGGCTAGTGTGCTACAGTGTGTTTTAAACACTTTTAAAATAGAGTACGGACACAGTTGCACGTTCTGACACATGTTAATTGCTGTTAAGGTGTAGTATTTGCTTTGTGCTAGTGGCTTTTTAGCAGTGAATCATGCCGTTGCCCAGTTGGTTATTTGCTATTTGGGTCTACCTGGTTTAAGTTAAACTCCGGAATTCTCAATATCATACGTGTTTAAGGATGCAATTGTTCCTCACATAATTGCACAATGACAACCCCACTTTTCTATGCTTTAAAGTATTAATTCGAATATCAAGCCGGTGATGTGAGATCCCATGTAAGTGCCTTAAATATTTTCATACATTTGACTACCAAACATGAAATAGGTATTAACACAATAGCATAGAAGCTCGAGGAAATTCTCCAATGCCATGACTGGTCCCCTCATCATAGCAAAAGGTATCATACAACGTCAATTTCTGTTTGTTTTGAAAGGAAGGTGCAAGGAGAAAGGAGATCAAATGGTACCAGCTCGAGCTTAAGTGGCATTTAAACATTAGATAAAATCATTGACAAAAGTTACTTTTGGTAGAGTTCTCTGACAAAGAATAGCGTAGATCAAACATTCATTTTGTTCAACCGCATGTGGTAGCGTCAGGAAGGGGAGTATGTGTTAAAGCTTCATGCACTACTTATGTACCGTCAGTGGACGGAAGAAAAGCGCCGCACGTATGGTAATGCGTTTCGTGTACAAAAAGTTCTGAGCATGAGTGTTTCCTTTTCTCTGCATAACGATACATGTTTTTATCACTAGCTGGAAATATGTTTGAAGATTGCAGTTCAGAAAATGTTAAAGTAGAGAATTTTACCAAACTACTCGAGGCGATAGCAGCCTGACAAGTTTTTTCCCCTAGAACGGGTTCTCTTTGTCAAAATAGCACCAGAAAATTCTGGCATTTGCGAACTAAAATTTAATCTCTGGCTATTGCTGACAGTAATTTCTGTAGAAGTTCTGAAGATCATAAAAATGTTTGCTCAAAGTTGCATTTTTAATAAGCTAGGGTCGAATTTGAACGGCTTTATGAGCTATTTAATTTGATTGGACTGGGAGATTCTTCGTGTGCCAATTAAGGTTACTTGCGCAAGGTTTTGCACAAAAAACACGGAACGAAGGCTGGATATAACGACCTTACACAGAAGCAGCCCATGGTTTCATCTGTTTGAAGGCATTGACCTCTGATGTTGACCTCGTTCGAGAATTCGAACCACCAGACAAGTAAACAGATTTTTCCAGCGCACAATCAGTCTTCATCCCGCTCGTTCCTACATAGGTCGGACATTTTATAAAATTACTTCCACATGAGTAATTGATATGGTTTTTCAGAACCGTTCATATTATTATTTTGCAAAGCTTAAGGCCATGTTTATCCTTCGAAATACATCCAACATGTAGAAACTTTACTTTATCTACTAAGGCTCCTGGTGGATAGGCATTCATATAAGCCCTATTCTGCATCTTTAAGATAAAAAGCATTTTATAAAAAACTTACATATCCAGCGTTTGCAAATACGTCAACGTGTATTGAATGGCTTCAGAGTAATACATCTCACGTTATCGCACTCTCTCACCCACAAAGCTTATGCCATGTTTAGTATTTTTTACAGATTCTATTGATTGATTAGAGTTACTTCAGCTTTAAGCCATGTATCCTGGTAACTGCTTATTTGTTGAAATCTGCACCGGTCACATGAAGTTTTTGGACCGTAATAACGGACGTGTCTCATGTACAATCAACATCTGAGTAAAATTACATAATTAAATCTGTGTTATGGCAAACGTTCGTTTGTTCTATTGAACAATATCATCTAAGTCGAGAAGCTCACATGGCATATAAGTGAACCTGTGAAGTAGCCAAATTCTTTTCAGGCAAGCAAATATTGATTATTCCAGGGCAGGAATACAAACACTGCACTTTTGCATTCAGCGATCTTTGAATATTAATATCTCTATAAAATACAGATTGGTCGAATCGTCAGTAATAATACCACCGTAATAAAATATGTCATTTCCATACGATGTGCACAAGGGTGGCACTGTGTTCAGTGTATGATTTCCAACCTGTCAATTGACTGCCAGCGAAACCACTACGATCATTAGCGAGCGCAGACTGTTAAAACCACTGTCGATAAATATTACCTATTGTTTCCTTAGATTTCCAGGTAAATATGCGCAAAAGATATAAATTTGCATCTATTTCTAAGATTGATTGGAAAATATATGTGCAAGGTTTCCCTTACAGATCATGGAACACAGATGACAGTTCATACGTTGGTGCTAAATTCCCGGAAATCCTGTTACATGTCCCTCAGAGTACAACAGCAAAGAGGCTAATTAAACTAACAAAAGCACTTATTTGGATTCTGGACAACGATCCACTCTTTAATGAATCCGGCCAGGCAAAAGAGTGCGCGCATACTACCTGTTCAGAATCAAAATATGTTACTGCCCGACTATTCAGTGCACAGTTAAATCTGCTGTACACATGGTATGCTAAAATATTAATAACCGAACAGCACACATTCCGTCGCATAATTTCACGCATGTCAACACAACATGCAGGACTGAGAGTTATTAAGCAAAATCGCATTCACTCGTGCTGTTTTACCGGGATCAACAGAGATGATTTGTTCACATCTAAACGCTGGATATATGACTTGCAATTTATGTCTTAAATGTTTGTGTGCAAATCCTTAGCCACAGAGGATAGTCTACGTTTAGAGAATTTATTAACCCTTCATTTCTTTATAAATTACTGTGCAATATGCTGGAATTGCATTACATTCGAGATACATTTTTTTAAATGTCTTTGATACCGTTGTCCCAATTTGGACTATCACATTTTGCACTCAGTTTAAATAGGTTTGCATTCATATATCAGCGCTTATGGAGAAAATAAGCGGTATACTCTAAGAGGAAGCTTATTCAATTACTAAAGTTGTAAGCAATTTTAAAGCGCAGAACACCCAAAACACCTGATTGCTGTTTAGATCCATGGCTCCATTGACAAAGAGATATTGTTTTATCACAGATGTGTGTCCATGGTGCGATTGTGAAATGAGCACAGTCGAGCGCGCCTTTAATTCACCAATCTTCCCAAAGTATCCTGACTTGTGACGTGTGCGACGACAAAAGATATTTAACAGATCGTAGTTGCGTAGTATGCTTATCATTTATTGCATATAATTTAAACTATATGTTTATTATGTCTGACGCTTAATGGAATGTCCGTGAATTGCTAGCCTTCACTGATACGTTCCACATCCTAATTTCTGTTTCTGAAAAGATGTTAACATAAAGAATAAGCGGTCGGAAAAACGTGTTGGGTACGCAGATACATAAAGAATTAGGCTCGAATACAAAACAGAAGAAGGAATACTCACCATTTGTCGTTGGTTTTAAAAAAGTAAATGTTGACGAATGCGGTAAAAGAAGATAAAGAAAGAGGCCGCACATAATAAATTCACACGAGGCACAAAATTCTCTCCTTCTCAAAAAATACTCGCTTTGGCATTTCCATCAACAAAGGTAACACATTATTCTCGCAGGATATTTAACCAAATTTCTGAAAGATTTTTCGATTCAAAAAATTATTGAATAATTATTATTAATTTTATATATATTATGCTGTAAAATAATCACTACATGTCTGAATGCAAGCCATGGAGCAAACTGTTTTTTTATTATGTTATTTGCGTTCTTTATATAAATTGCCCTTATAAATTCAAATGGCGTTTCTAAAAAAACATACCTAATATAACATTGTGTTGATAGAAACGTACATCTTTGTCAATTTTTAAATAAAAAAATTCGAGCCATTGGTTTTAAAACGTTTCTTAAGTCCTGAAGGATTTTGATATCAACCTGGTGTTACATAACAATTCAATTTCAGATTTCAAAACTGCAAACATTATAAAGTCCATTAAAAAATCTTTAACCTCTAGGTATTAATAAATTTAATAAAGGTGGTACAATTTTGCGGTGAATGCGAACGAGTTGATTATATTAAAAGGGACAAACATAAGTGGAAGGTTTGACGCATAGTGATGGACATTTTATGATCATTAACATTGTTATATTTAGAGACCTATGCAAAACCGTATCATTGCATTTCCGAGGGTATACTTTTTGAAGTTGGCCTAGTTTTCTACCACATACGGGCAAGGTAAATAACATGTATGCGTGTTATACATAGAGCATTTGAATTTATAAGGAAATTAAAAATCAGTGACGATAGTGTGTACCATTTATAAAATCCTTTTTTAAAGAGTTAAAATTTTGGAAGTCAGTCAAATAGAGCTTTGTTTAAAAGCCGCTATGCTTGCTGAAATGAAGCGTAGTTAGTCAACCTTACTCATATTTTCCATTCAAACACACGTTTCGGAATCTCGGTTATCATTTCGCGCGCTGGCAATCTACGTAGGGCATGGGTTAACAGACTTCAAACGCCACCTTCAATTCTAGGCCTCCTTAGTCTTTTCTGAGTTGGAAATCGTAGTCTGTGGCACAATAGAGATGAAAGAATGCAGTAAAAATGCATAAGTTTGCTCTCCTGTTGTGGTGGTCGTGGGAGGTATTCTTCTTTTCGTCGTCATTCTCATCAATTTCAAGTTCGGAATAACTGTAAGTTGCAAGTATAAGTGAGTTTTAAATTAAAAAGTATAAATAAAGACTATTGCCTTAAATACCAATTATCAACCATCTTTCTGGCCTGCCTAGATAGACCGTCCACTTCTTAAAGAATAACAGTATCTGTGCTAAACTTGTTGGTCGTTTTGTTCTGATTCAAGCGCAGTATGCTGGAGTGTAAAAACAACGGCCCTTTTCCTTAAGTGTCGTAATAAAATTGGAACATGGGCAGGTAACATAGACACGTGTGAACCGACGTGTACACAGACCGTTTCTCTGATGAGACAATCGTTAATTCATACTGATGCAGTATGATACCAATACAAGGACCTTTTCTGCACGTCTTTACGCAAAATGAATAGATCTAATTTCATCCGTCAAGTCATTCGAATGGTGAACTTGCTTGCAGAAATCAGCGAAATATTTGATTATTTAAATTTTGCCTGAAACACTGTCCACCAGTTAAGATATGTTCCCAACAAAACGTATTCCTCAATTAAATACTCAAATTAGATTCATTATTATTGTAAGTATTGCTAAGCGTGTAAAAACTAACTTCAGTACGGCACCTTCTTCCGATTTGATGGTTAACATCGGATTAACTTTATGCCAGTACATCAAAGGCTTATGAAAAGAAGATTTTTGTATGCGATGCTCCCTGATTTTTTTGTTTAAAGTAATTTTGTGAAAGAGGTCTTCAGAAGCGTCTTGAATGTCAAAAACTAGGCAAAATTGCATCCAGTTTCTTTTATCCCTAGCACTAGCCAAGACAGTTTATCTGTGTGTCGTTTTATATTTTTTCCACAAAAGGATGCAAAATTATGTTTTTACAGCAAAAACAAGGTAGATGAATATTAACTTATTCAGAGGAAACCGTTTGGCAGTCGTCAGAAGGTTGTTTGAATACCCACACATAAGATGAGAACAATCGGTTTGAAAAACGGATTCTAGGTCAAATAAATAGTGAAAAAAGAGCAAATAACGGTTACGCGAGTCGGACAGTATTTACATCTTTTAATGACTTCAAAGCCACGAAAATGCAGGAAACGTATCTGTCGCTTTAATAATAGAAGAAACAGGTTTGGGTTTCGAACAACGATCACTGGGTCAGTTTACTCCTCAGTACTGGCTCTTGAACCAGGCAACGTTCCATCGGGCCCAACATATTGATTTACTTAACCTACAAAATTTATAGACCTGATAGTGCTATGAAATCGGAGAGCGTTTTATTAAATTTTGGTCGATTTGATCACGACTTAAGCCTAGAGTAATTGATGCACGTGTAACCTGTTCTAATGAGTTCACTGTTACCGAAGTTGCTACTACTTGAGCTTCGTTTAAGCGATGGTCCCCCTAGTTTGCAGCGTTGTATTTTGGCAACGCCAACATGAGCAAATTGCCAAAAGCATAGCTAGTTGAACCGTAGCTCGTGGGTGTCAGGTTTGAATAGACCTGAGGTTAATACGGCTGACATTTGGGCGTAAGCTTCTCCAAGCGAGTAAAATGTTCTTTAGCGAGGTGCTTTAAAACAGTTCATGCTAAAAGATTCCCTGCACACGACAGGTAGCGATAACATTTTCATTTGTGTATGGATTGCAAAAGTATGTATAATACTAGTTGTTCATTACATAAAGTAGTGCTAAATTCCGTTAATATGCGAGATAATTGATTTGAATTGACATGAAAAACATCAATAATGGAACGTCCAACTATAAAAGGTTCTTTAAAAATACTTTATGTGGGTCTACGCACCTTGGCAATAATTGTCATCTCTATTCTGATACTTCTAGAACTTTCATGTCAAGAAAACGGAGAAACATAATCTTCTGCTGGGTTCCATAAACATTTTGACTCGAAAGCCATCTCGCATTCGTTATTTTGACTTTTAACATAAAAAATATCAATGACATCCTTGAAAAAACATTTGGAAGAGATTATGCTGTTTCGGGTGTCCGGTACGAAGATTTTTTGAATGACTAGGATACAACGTGAACTAAGCACCTGTTAATATTTTTCAAACGTTTTGCCAAATAAATCAGCTGTGATTTCTTGAAATAAGGCCTTAAGTTGTGGATTTTTAAATGGTCCCACTTCCCAAAAGAACAGTTAGTAACACGGTTAAAAAGCACAAACTTTAGGTTTAGGATCAATATTATTTTCTCTTACGGTTTACGATAAGGGTTACAGTTACAAGTTGGAAATGGTTTAATCTTATGTTTTTAGCACGTAACTACTTCTTGTTTTTGAAACGTGGCGTAGAAAAGTGTTCCTGTTGCCGTTTCCTGGTGTGTGTGCACTCCTGAGTTTAACATGTTGATATTGTAGTCCACAATAGTTTCTCCTGAAAGGATCTTCACCACGTGGCTCTTGAGGTGAACCTTTTTTAAATATCGGTTTTCTTTTCTCGTAGGCTAAAAAATGATTAAAATGTTTAAACACAGCAGACTACCGCGTCCTTTTTTCACCATGGCGTTTTCTAGATATTATTTCACATTTGACACACTTGCTGATCATCCAGATCGCCGAAGGCAACCCAGTCTTTGCATGTGCTCCTGCTCCGGTCGCCCCACTTCCCCAAAAACCACTGCGTTCTACAACTTGCTGATGATCCTTTTTGTGAAATTTCAACCCAGTAATCATATATTGGTTTCATGACTGCCTTAATATCTATAATGTGATTTTGGACTACGATTGTAGGCGAAAACCCTGTTTCACCTTATCCTTCCTACATGCGACCTTTTACTCCTTCATATGGATGTTCTGCTAATTGTTTTTGCTGTTTGTTGTGCATCCATCTCTCTCTCTGCATCACTGCTTGTTAAATTTATTTCGTAGGACATAAGCAACCCGTTAATTCAGTGGATTATTTTCTTAGCACTTACGCGTTGACTATAACAATTTCTTTCACTATAAAATTAATTCTGGCATCACAAAGCGTCTTTTGCGCATTCATCATCCGAAAATACTTCCCTCGCTTCTATCTATATAATATAAACAATTTGCTTTTGAGCATTTAAATTTATAAGATTTGGTTTGTAGTATGTATAATAATTAAAATGTTTCTGACCACGTGGGATGTCACTTGACTCAATTCCAGGCAACTTGTACAAACTACATCTTGAACTATAAAACTATTTTTCTGAGGGTGGTCAGTTTTGTTTGCCATGTTATTCAAAGACAAGAAATGCATTACACTTCGATTTATATTAAACATCAAATTTAGGAAGTATGTTTTTGTGGCAGAAGAGTTTTAACATTTTCACCTTGGTGCCAAAAGGTATATAAAAACTCACCAACATTTCGTTTTTCCGGTGATTGATGAGGTTTCTTTGTTTTCGTTGACGTCATATTCTGTTTGTTTTCTAATTTGCAAGCAAAAACCCGCCATAGTTTTAAATGTCCTCATTCGTCAGTTTTCTAAAACTTTGACACTGTTAGCATTTTGCTCACATATTCGTCAATTAACCTACCCTTACGACAACTCAATACTTAAATATTTGGTGGAAAAACGCCTGTTAATCTTTATATTGGATGTAAGTGATGATACATTCATGATTCACCCCTGCCAAATAGAATGATACAATAAATCAAAGCAGGTCATTTAAAATGTTTCTAAGCGAATACTTTGCTTTGTATAAAAACACAATAAAGGCTTTTCTTCCCGCCTACAGTAAACTTTCATCTCAATCGCATCACCTGCATAATGAGATTAGCCACGCTGAGAAATGGGGACCAACTTAGTTACAAAAATCTCTATATATATACTTCCTTCAGCTAGTATAATGAATTCAAGCACAAAGTATATGCTGGCAATTATTCAATAATTTAACTAACGACTGTTCACAACTGATGTGTATGTGTGCTTTAATTTTCATCACAAATTCTTGGTGTATGCGGGAGATAAGGATAAAATTAACAAAAGGTACCGGGGTATTTAGGTGCTGAAAATGCATAAACGATGAAATGCATCGATTAGAAACAAATAACTTGACTAACATATTAGCACAAAAAGGTAAAACACGCATTCACTGCAGTAGTCTCCACACAGCTGTTGGTAATTTTTTTCAATTAAGTAACCTTCATCTCGTTAGGCCTCAGCTTTACGAAATATGCCTGTTTGTGCACGTCTGTGGAAAAGTAAAGGAACGGTAACTATCTGCAATACTCTTTTACTCCGTGAGTTTTCATGCACACCACTTTCAGTCTGGGAAGTACTGGTGTACGCTATATTAAGTCTACTGCATTCAGCAGTTTGGATAGCTGGCGTCCCCTCCTCGTAGCCGCTGAATAAGCCCCAATTACTGCTCGCCGTCCGCTGGTAGTTGTCAAACGCGACCTAGCCATTGTAAAGCTTTGCCCTTTGCGATTTCAATCACGCAACCAAATTGAAGTCGTGTTTTAAACAAGTCCCAATTCTCCAAACGGCATGCTTTGGCTCAAGCCACTATGAGGCATTCACCGCTACTATCCCGAATACCGGCTCTCGTGGTGCCGGACCTGTGCCCCAATTGAGACTGTGAAGAATATTTGAAACTATTTTCACAGAATGCAAAACCCTTCCAATTAAGGTAACTTTGGTCACGCGTGTGAGCCTCGGTTGTCGCAAAACCTGGGGTTGCTTATGTGCTGGTGATGGTTCCTCAAGCATCCGTGATTTTTTGAAAATGTTATTTTACTTTCTTTACTAGTTTTTAAACTTCTCTGTCTCTTTTCAGTACCGGGCCTAAAGTTCATTGTGACCGGCCTACGCTCATAATTTAATATGGCATGACATTGCTGAACGCGACGGGATCAGGACGCCAATGTCAGACGTAACTGAGCCAAATACTTAAGAATGTTTTTGAGTTTTAATTGAAAAATAAGGGGAACCCCCCTTTTTTCTCAATTACCCATTGCATTTCATTCCACTGTTTATTATCTGTTTGCGTAATGTGGTCCCAAATCAATTCATAGAGGAATACCTGCCATCTCTGGGACGTGCTTTCTGATATTCGTCATCCTACGTCCTTTTTCAATTGCCCTTACTCCCTATTCTAACTAGCAAATACCGACATAGCATGTGCATTTTCCGTAAACATTCTACTGAACAAATTAAACAGCCTTTTTTTCAGTCACCCCTATAATCCTGACTATTTTCTCGAAGCTACAACCGCATATGACTTTAATAATACACTATCGTTAACGCTTTTGTTAACTCAGTTTATCTGTACTTCTTCCATTAGGATTTTTCATCCGAACTCTGGCCTGGGAAGAGAACAGTTGTGTTGGCCGTATTTGAGGCGCCTGTTACAACGTTGCGCGTAGCAATTGCAGTTTGGTCATCAGCCTATCATGTCTTCCAGTCAAAATCTCGGCTGACTCAGATATATCCTAACTTAGGGTGCGGCAATAACTCTCAAATTCTTACTGGGGTGACCGTCTATCACAATGTTGAACGTGTGCCATCGTATGGCTGCCAAGTCATTCTAACTGGTTCCCAAATGTTTTTGTATAGAAAGCAATATCCTCGCAAACAGAGTCAGTCGCTATACAAAATATCTCCAGTTAGATACCAAATAGTTTCATCTTGGGTGGGCTTCTTCGTTGACTTCGTATGAGCGAAAAAGACTATTTCATTTCATATTTTTTGTCATTAAACTTATTAATGTATAAACATATAATTACAACGTACTATTGAGCTTGCTTAAACGTTTTGTTGTTCTGGTTATAGGTCCTCCGGTTGTTTTTGTCTGTTATGGAAGGAAACCTGGAACTCTAAAAACAATTCTCGTTTCAATATATGGCTGGTATTTTTGCTTAATCCTTCTCAAAGCTTTACTTCAGCAGAAACCTCTACCCTAAGAAGCCGAACGCACATTTTCTTTTATTAACCTGTTAGCCAATTTTGGACAAAGTTCTTTTAAGCTGCAATATCTTCATCCTAGATGTTTTTATCAAGATGCCTAAAAGCTGTACGGTGGATTAAAACTTTATAATGTGGCGGTGATGCGACACAAATAAGAATAATAAGGATCCACTGAAATGAGATTTACCGTAATTTTTTTAATTGACTCATATTTTGCAATCTTGATAGGTACCAATATCTTTAACCCATTTAGCTGGTGGTACGGATTGAGATCTGTTTATTAGTCCTGGTGTGTGCTGTAGATAATAAAATATTATTCAATAAGGATGCATCGCTCATTAATCGCAAAGAATATGATATAAGAGGGGAAAATAATTTTAATATGTTAAAAGTTTGCTTTGCATACGTGAATTGGCATTCAATTTCAAACCGTCTCAAGTACCGCATTTTTCCATGTTTTTCTACCGTCTCTGATGCACCCTTAATATCGACGTCTGTGTAAATATTAATCCCTGGCCAAACTGCAACAAGCATTCTTGGAATTTGTGTCACTATGAATGTTCACAGTCATTATCTGTAAATCTGAGGTCATCCGCGTTGGCCATTTCTTGTTTACAACGATGACATCTCAAAGTGTCTACTGATGTTCACAGTCTTTTTCTGTGCCCCATTTTTCTTTGTTTTGATCTTAATCTTTATTTTTGTAGTAACAGCTGGAAGCTACAAGCAAAATGTTTATTCTCATAGACGGTAATTGAATCGAATGCATCGTAAATGAATGCGTAGGAAGGCAAATTCAATGTTTCCGATACTCAGTATTTACCACCTTTAAGCAAATCAATCTCTGGTAGGCTATATAAGCCTTAATACCATGATACTCTTTCACAAACGTAGAAGCTTTGTACACAGAACCAACCTGATCTTAAACTAAATGCCTTAAACAACCCCGAGAACCCTGCAGTAGTTAGAGTACATTCAGGTGCTACCAGAAAATTCGGACATAAATCTATCACGTGCACTGTCGGCGAGACTTCTGTTATGTGACCTTCCCTATCAGAAAACCCATCACCACTTGTTATTAGAATGGTTCTCTCCAACTACCGATGCAATCTGCTTTATAAGGCTGTTCATATTTATAGGGCGTGTTTGATTTTAATGTGTAATCAAAAACTGCATTGGTGGAAATGCATTCTGCGGGTTATGTGTCACAAAGCAGAATGCGTCAGTCCATTTAATGCCCTGAGCACTAAATTAGACAGATATATAAGAAAAAGAAATTGAACTCAAATATTATATACAACAGACCGCAGTTTCATTTTAAAATACTTTTTTGATCAAGGAAATACTCAATTGAAAAAAATTCCTTTCTTCGCATGCTTGTTACCCAACATAAGCAATTTTTGTCTGACAGTTGTCAAACAGTATCTTTGTGGCATTTAATAGAAGCATCAAGTCCGGCTGCACTCCTCTAAGATTTAACCTACTTTTCAAAGAGCAAATCACGTCGAAGACAAGGAAATGACCAGGTGAGTCCTGTTATCTTTAATATTTTTGCTCAGATTCTGATAGTACTTTTAGCATATGTCCAGGTTAATTTCGAACTGCATTTTCAACTTTACTGTGATTTACCCAATTTTTTAAACTGATTCGCTTAAAAAAACACTGCCTGTCTAGGAGCCGCATGATATGCTTTTACACTGTCACATGTAAGGTTCTTATTAAACTGTTTGTACGGTGAACGGGTACCTTCTGGTTGTTTTCGGCTTATACGGTTTGACCTAAAATTAATAGAAGACATATTAGTTCAAATATTATTGGATACGCATGCGTGATGGAAAAAAATCACACATTTGCTCCTATCTATTAAATGAGACAGCTTCTGTCGAACTGTGGCACGTGACACCAGGAGTACATTTTAAGTACATCCGACGCTTTATCCAATTGAATTAGTTGTTTCCATTTGTTATTCTGATTTTACTTCCATTTGGTTCTACTGGATACCCCTATGATGTTGCGCCTCTCCATCTGAACACGGTCGTCGGGCTGTTCACAATTTTTGTCAATAATTGTATTGGTTTGTGTTCTTCGGAGTCTTACACAATTTATTGTCCTTATCAATCAACTGCCTCAAATGAAGACTCTGCCTGTTTTAAGAAGCTTGTGTGAACTTTGTTCGAAGCGTGAATTATAGTTGACACCCCACTACCGTTTATTATCTGTGTTGTGGTAAAGGATTCGTTTTTTTCTCGAATATTATTGTCAAGTTTGCAACTTTTCAAATCGCAAATCAACTCAACCACCTCTAGAGAGTACTTAACTGCTCATTCACCATCACAAAGTACTGACGCATTTAAGAATCAATTATAATTCCTGCATATCTGTGTTTTTTTTATCTGTATGAAGTCCATTGGCTCAGCAGGCAAAACACCATCTGCATATTTGTCACATCATATTTCAATTCTGCCATATATTTATTATTATTGAAAGACGTTTTCGGAAATCGGTTACCACCTGGATTCTGCTAGAATAAAACCTCTGGGCCTAAATCGGAGGCAAGAGATATTCGTCAAAATTTTATTGGATAAAGACGTTTGATGGATGATTTTAGTACTTAATTTGTCCAAACACGATCACACGACGAATACATTATAATTTCTCTGTATGAGT
The DNA here is from genome assembly GCA_017591395.1 of Schistocephalus solidus. Classification (NCBI taxonomy): domain Eukaryota; kingdom Metazoa; phylum Platyhelminthes; class Cestoda; order Diphyllobothriidea; family Diphyllobothriidae; genus Schistocephalus; species Schistocephalus solidus. The sequence goes on from WEDG01000504.1 coordinate 56,410, forward strand.
GCAAGCATAGGTTTTGAGTACGGCTGATGCTCTTAACACACGCTTTAGCCGGTCCCACTTGTTACCATGATTTAAGCCCTTTTTGGTTCTACTTAAGTCTTCCTTTTTTTAGTACTCCTTTTTCTCCTCATTAGGCAACTGATTTCCTCAAAGACGTTGTTCAGTCTACGACCCTGCGTGTCAAAAGATAAATTTGTTGCATGGAGTTATGCTGTATTTCACTTAAAATATTCCTAATTCCAATGGCCAAAAAAATGAAATTGGCACTAGCGAACGCAGACCCTTTGAATATTTATCATACAGGTTTTTAAATAAGGTGCGCGTATAAAGCGTTTTATAAACCTCAACCTCTTGGTTGTTGGCTGCCTGAAATACTCGAGCATTAAACGGAGCAAGGTGAATTACTTTAAATATTACCGCATCAATAGTTTTGCGGATGAAAAAATCACACTTAAGTCAAATTTATGAAAGCAAAATGGCATTTTAAGAACCTTGCACATGAAAGCAAGGGTACGATTTCCGAGGCTCTAAACACATGAGCTGCCAGGTCCGAACGGATGCCCTTATTCTAGCTCTTCTTCCTTCAACCGAAAGACTTTTTGTCTATTGTTTTGTCTAATTTGAAATCCACTGACTAACCTCGAGGCACAGTCCCGGTTAAAAATTTGCATTTTAATATAACTGTATTCCCAAGCAAAATCAGTGTGTTCCAGACAATTGTAGAATATTATTGCTGTCGCGCTAACATTCGCAAATGGTTCACCTCGAATTTCATTAGACGCTTTTTTTCAAAAGAAGTTATCAAATTGGATGACATGACGTTGCCATGGAGAACCTGAGAGTGCTTAAAACTAGTTCTTGGGCATTACAGAGACACTGTGCCATTAATTGTCAACTAGTTTTTCGCTTTTTCTGCGGTTTTTCGTTTACTGCGTGAAGCATTTCCGCTGTGCAGGATAGCCATGGATTGCATATGAGGCACATAATATATAAATCCTGCCATATCTTGAAATATGTTTAAGGTAATCTTTACCTGCAGGTTTTGGCCGGATTACAGCGTTTGGGCTAAAAACTGAGTCCGGAGATATCGGTTGAAATAGTTTTATAAGAGAAGATCTTACAGAATATTACAATAATTCATTTTTCCGAAGCTTCCTCCGCAGGGATTGTGGTAGAATCATTCCTAATGATGGCATGGTACACTTGCAGCCAAATAGCACTCATTGGACATGTGGCAGCGTGTTTCAAGTGTTTTTGTGATTCTACACCATTGAGCTTCACTCCAGACTTGCCCCAGATATCAACCGCATTTTCTGTTTAATCAACCGGCTAATGCAAAGACATTTTTTATTTAAAAAATCTGCGCCGTAATGTTACTTTATTCGCAAACAAGAGGAATACGTGTCAGACTACCGTCAAATATTAGCATTTATGGGGGAAAAAATTCACTGATTCTTGCTGCAATTCACTCAGATATTTCTACTTTTCAATACACAATTCACACTGGATGCGGTCTCTCAGGCCACCTTCGGAGAGGTATTTACAGGTTGCTTGAATTCACATCGTAGGACCGCAACTGCTCGAGATGAAATCTTGCTGTTTTCCTGTATCTCTTTGTAGTCACTATCCCCATAAAACAATCACCAATTTCATTTTAGCGTGTACTCTTTTATATCCAGCCACAACTATTTTGGGGTCTCAAACTTGCTGTTCTGTAAAGCCTTACCTTCTGGTTGCTTCCAGCTCAAAGCGCCTAAGCCTACAAGCGAGGTAAGTGATTTTGATTAAAAATTATTATTGGAATACTAGGTGTTATTAAAATGTTAATATTTAATTTGCGACAACATGAATCAACAGCGACTGCTTGAGAATTCGTACACTTGAAATGAAGCGAAAACATTTATGTGCAACTGACGCTGTAAACACATGAGCTAGAGGATCCGAACAGTAACTTCGTTCGAGTCTTATTATTCTGTATTCGAAACATGCCCTTCTTCGTGTTCCGTCCATCTAAACACCAGCACTTTAATGCTCACCGATTTGTACATACTGTTGCTGATACGATTTACGTCCAGTCAGCCATTTACTTTAAAAGCAATTTTTCAATGCAAAAGCATTGTACGTTTTAAGGAACCGCAGTTCTCCGGAGGTTTGTTATCAACTCTCATCACCAGTTTCACACTACTGACATATAGCAGCTTTGTTGAGACTCCTGTTCGCGCTCATTGAGCATATGTTGTACAGTTCACTGAGGAAATCAAACTAAATTAAATATTAATGCGAAAGCATTGTTAAAATACCGTGAGGTTACTAATATTTTCTAAGCATATAGCATAGGGAGGCCTCAGATAGCGCATCGGCCAAATCGTGACAAAGACCTAAACATCATATAAGTAACCGAAATACAGGCCCATTTCCTCTTAGAAGGAAAGGGTGCTCGGCCAGGAATACATGCTAATAATGTTTAAATAGGGAGGAATGTAAATAAGATAACGGATAACAGAGCTGATGGACTAAGTGAGCAACTTCAAAATCCATAGCAAAATAATTGAGGACTCTATGATGCAATTCAAAAGAAAGATTCATTCTAACAAACGCATTCGGTGTGATACCTGAATCAATATTATGATGCACGCCTTCGAAAACGATACTAGCTATCAGAGCTGTTACAGCAGAGAAGATGAGGCCATATGGATTGCCAGTAAGCGATGAATTTCGGGCAATATTTCGAAGGGTTTTTAGATTGCCTATTTGCAACCAAATGAAAAATCATAACGTTATGAGCTTAACTGTCATAGGGACAAAATGTTTATCTTTAACAAAAAGAGGCATTTTAAAAGGTTATAAACATTCCAAGAACTCATATCATTTTTTGAAAAGAAAGCGCAGCAAAAATGAACGCTGTAAGCAAATCATGATTGTTTGAACTTCTTTTGGGATTTAATTGAAAGTGGAAGCCCTAATGTATCTCCTTCGTTATACAGATACATCTGCTGTATATGGAAGCACTGACACGAAATAAACAGTCTATGGAATAGCCTGGGAAACTTTTTTTAGTTTATTTAGTTTATTTGGTGAGGATAATAGGCAATGCCTTTGAAAATCCTATTTAGCACGTGTAAATTTACCACTACTAACATAGTATTGGCAAACAGTGAGTAGCATTGTTTTTTACAATATATGTCTGGTTTTTAGAGTTTAGACTTGGAGAGAGGAGAGGGGACGCATGTAATTATCCAAGCGTTGTTTGTATATTTGAAGGGAAGTTGCCTCCACGACTGACTGTGGAAGGTTGTTCCACTGTTGTATGACACGTTGCGTGAAGAATTCAGAGCGGAGGTTTAGCTCGGACATTTTCGTGCGCAGCTTCATTAGCTGTTTTTATTTTGCAGTGTGCAAAAGTGTACTCTCCTTCATTTGTCTACAACTAAACGCAGTTGCAAAGACCATAAAGGCATAATACATTCCAGGCACTCATATCCTCCTAGATGATTATCGGAAGAAGCTTCCGAGTGTTTGGAGAATGAGGAAGCTGATGCCGCCGTTTAAATCTTTGAAGGCTAAAAACAACGTTAATTTCAGTACTGTAAGCTACCAAAAGGTCGTTTCTAGATTTGGAGAAAAATACGTTTGGAAAGGTCTAGGACGTTTTTGTTCCATCTTCTCTAAACTATTGCATACAGGCGAGGTATTTATTTCCTTGAAAACGCACAAGGTGTCACGAAAAATTACAAGGTTATGAGTTTAAGTTAGTAAGAGGTCTAAAATATGACTTACGCAGAAATACTGCAATTTCCCATTATATTTCTTGTGAAAACAACAATGACCCTGAGCAATAACTGCGCTTTCAAGAATTTTTTTAAATACAAGACAGGCCTTAACTTCCTAGGCACGACAAGACGCTGCGCACGACAAGGTCCAGTATGCATATCTGCTGTGACGTCTTCATGCATGAGTTCAAAGATCTCCCTCAATCAGTCGTGCAGGTGATGTCCCTTCGGCTCCCAATACATTTTTTTGATAACCATCTTGTCCTGGCTTTTCCTCGAAAGGTGAGCAGCGCGTCATCTCCAAACAGGAGTTCCTTTATAAACAATTCCACTTTATTTTCTATTATAACATTTCTTTGTGCGTTCATGCTATTAGTGGAGATTAAATGCCAAATATATTTCTTATTCCTAACGGTTGTTAATTTAAAATTTATGCTTATCCACTCAGGATGACACTCCGTTTTTCAAATCCACTCAATCAGACAATTTCTTAGGGAAATATGGCTTATGTAAGATTTTACTTCCTGCTTAGGACTGGCCTACACCGCCAAATCCTGTTACAGAGAAAAAACATATAAGTTATAATTTTATTGCATGAATTGGTTTTATGGTAGATTGGCGAATGTCATTTGTCAAAAAATGATGATTTGGCCACTTCAGTAGAATTGATAGAAGTGGGAAGCAGGTTACAACCCATGCCCGCTTTCACTCCCATTTCACTCTTAACAAGATTTAATGTTGGTGCAATGATTGTCACATTCATAGGAAAACCCGGGCGATCAAAAAATAAATAAATACACCCATGAGGAAACGAGCTTCAGTGTCCTTCGGCGTATAACTTCCATCTTTTATAAAACACCATTTATCCGGGGGTTTGCTCTCAAATGTCAAATGCCTTGTTCAAATCACCCACCAATAAGACCATAGTTAAACTCAACGGTAGCATTTTTCCTGTTGCGTTTTTTTATTTCCTAAGCGCCAAAATGCTTGCATACAGCACATTTTATTCATAGATTCGCCGAGAAGGTCTACAATTATTCGAGTCCAAATATTCAATAAATTTCGTATTTCTTTGAACTTTCCCTACCACGGTCAACGATACATTCAACTTGTTAAAAATATATTGCTGGTTTGTTATCCCCATTGTGCTGCTCTAGCTATGTGCTTATTTAAGCATATGGCTTCTTAGAAGATATTTTCTATTTTAAGGATTTTTACATTTCCGGTACATAATTAATATTTTTGAGATCACTGTGAACTAATCTCTTTCTTCGAATAAATTGCCATTTCTCAATCTACTTAAATTGGATATAACCCTCTCCGTTAGGAATTTTGAATTTTGAATTGATTTCATGAATCCTGGTGTTTTTAATTAAGGCCGATCCGCTCAAGAGAAAAAAACTGCGGCATGTTAGTCACAAATGTGTAATTGTCTCACAGTTACATTTTTTTATTGAAATATATCTCAGGTTCAATTTTACCTCGTGGTAGATTGCGTCTTATACCGACCAAGCCTGAAAATGAGATTTGAATTTTCAATGACAAAATTTATATTTTAATAAGTAGTATCCAAGTTTCCAGCTACTGTTTTTACCTATTTTGAAAACCAATTGGCTTGCGTTGGTTTTTGTACGTATAAGCTCAAGGGGAAATTGTACCTCTTTCCGACACTACTAACGTTTAAAATAGCAGAATGCAGGCTGTGTTCGTCAGTTTTGGCCTTCAATAAACGATTAACCAAAGATTTGCTCATGCTTTTGGTAAATCCATTTCTAAGCTAAGTGATCGTGCTGGTCACAATTTTTGTTTTTAATTAATCTGTGCTTTGCTACATTTATTTCGCATATTATTTTGCTATCCTTTAGTATGACGTTGTTGAATTTTAGTTACTTTTGTTTTGAAATTTGTTTTGATAAACAAGAATGGCTTTTTGGATATTTTCTATCTAATTGGATCTTTATTACTCTTAATTCGACAGTGATTTAATTTGCGATTCCGTATAATTAGTTATGATTTTTAACCACTGTCCGTTCACATACAAGAAACAATCATTTTACGAGTTTCGACTCTTAGTGCAAAAGCGTAGTTTCTGTTAATTAATTATTGTATGCAAGTATAAAGTCGTCACGGTTTGCTTCCCTACATAAAATGAAATTGCTCAGGAGGTGATTGCATGTGATATATTTCAAAAGATAAATCTGGTCAGAGATACAGTATGATATTGAAATCTCTTTAATTTAGCCTTCTAACTCTTGGTGCACGATGTTTTTTATTTTAAACGTTTTGCAGCTTACATTGACAACTTATTTGCAATATTTTTTTGTATATTTCCAAAATTCATTCAACCGCTTTGTGGAAATTTAAGAACAGGGTTTGAGTTTATCAAAAATGCTAATCAGATAATAAACCCCTTTGGGATCTCCTGGAATATTGCATTTGTTTATTTCGGTATACATCGCACCATTAATAACAAATATTTACTTGTCAAACAGAAGTTTCATAAGTTTATATCTTTCAATGCCTTGCTCGAGATATTTCTTTCCTAGTTGCCAGCGCCTTTTAGATATACTGGTCATAAGAAACCATATGTCAGTGTAGCAACGAATTTGCTAAAAATAAAGTCATTTTTATGTGCATTGGTCTTTTAATGACATGATGATGTTTATGGTAAGAAATGTGCATTTAATTGCACATGGAAGTACAGTCATTCTTGAAGTTGTTGTCAAATGGACTGAATTTCACTTTTAAGTGGCAGTTTTGTTTTGATTTTGATTGTCAATTTGTCCATGTTCGACAATGGGTTTGGACACTCGATATACATACAAGCGCACTAGACTAGTCTGTGAACTTAAAAATAATCAAAGTTTTCTTTTTTCTGTAAATATCAGGTCCATGTGTGTTCAGTACTTCCGTCCTGCTTTTTGAATGCAACATATTTTGACCATTTTTGCAAAAACGTACAACTGGAAAGGTAAGAATAATAACTTCATTTATCAAGTAACCTGTCTTTACATTACACCAATTTAAATCATATTCCACACCATTGTTGGTCTTTCGAGTACCACAAAGACCAAACTTAACCGATGCTCTGGTGGAAATGCAAATAAGATGTGTCTTCTTACAAGTCAAATGTTTCTTATTTCATTTTTTTAAGGCTGGCATCCCAACAATCCATGTGATCCCGCTTCACAGCCAAAAGGAAACGTTCATAACTTCTTATCAGGTAGGCTGATGGCTTAAAAATATATCATGCATGGAGATATGAACCACTTTAATTAATTGATGAAAGTTATAATATCATAAATTTTGTTTAAGGAATTCAGCTCAATATATCCAAAACCCGTTGGACTCGATCTTTAATACTTGTTTTCTACTTTGCAACTTCAAAGTTAAAAAATGATTTATAAATAAAATATAAAACTGTAATTTGAAAGCTTCAGAAGCTACTAGAATGTAAAAATGGAACACTGGGAACTCTTTGAAGCTGTGATATGCAGTAATAGAATATCGACGTAACTCGTGTCAGCGGATATTACTAGCATGTGAGCTCTTTCTATGCTAAACACTTAAACAGCGTTACTTGTTTTAAATTTTAGGAAGTAAATATTTTACAGACAGTGCACACTTATGCTTTTCTTTGTAAAATGAAATACTGACTTTTAAGTACTATACGATTCAAGAGTCTGTATAAAGCTCCAGTTTACTTTACGTTTTCATTTCATCCTGACAAGTGCTACCAGCACCTAGTTATGGTTTCAAATGCTCAGTTTATAAGATCAAGTTCACCTATGGATTCCAATTTTACGCTTAACTGTCTAGTGTGCATTACAGAAAATATAGCCCTGTGCCAATCCTTTTGGCTCTGCTCAAATTAGGTATAGCCACTTTAATTTAACTGGTAAAATGTTTGTTGTTCTACCATAAGTTATATTGCTGCTCAGCCAAAAAGGATAAATAATCAACATAATCATTCGCCAAACCTAGCTTTGTCCGTTAATGCTTTGCACAAATTATTTTATAAACATTCCTAAATGTTCTACCTGTGCTCTTTTAAACAATTTTTGTAAAACATTTGAAATATTTTGTCAAAAAATGCATGCCCATAACAAATTTCTAATTATTTGAGAAAATATTAAATAAACTGCATTACTTTATTGATGAATGCCGTCATTTCTCATAATTTTATTCATAAACGTTTCTCACGAATAGGAGAGCCCTCAGACGTAAATTAACGTTCTTTATGATTGTTAAACATGATGAATTAAATTTTAGGAATTGTTTACTTGCATTGATTGCTATTCTGGACACATGACATGTTAATTTATGCTTAATATTATATTCTTACATTTAATATGCATTGAGTATGGCACTTTGAAAATGTATTACGTTTCTTTAGTTAATTGAAAACCATCATTTGATATTAAAATCAAAATCAACGTGAACATTACCATATGCGCCTAGAAGGATAGCCATCGACGCATAAATCACCCGTATTTGCATTTTCCTGAAGTGCATCTACTGTTCCTCATTATATTACACAGCCTGCTCATACCTATTGGACATTAGTGAGCTGCGGCGATTGAAAAACTACTCAGTTTGACATGGAGGCTGATACCCCAATCGTTACGATGAACTTTTAGCGGGTCTTAGTAGATTTGCCATTTAGGACTCGGTAATAAGCGTCCTTTTTAACACCGAGAAGATCCATTACTGTAAGACAAATGTTGACGTCAAATAACGGCAACATTTGTCGGGTATATTTTCCAGTGTTGGCTGAAACGCAAAATTTTAAGACGCATTACGAGTTATTACGTAGTTTAAGAAGCTCCATAGCTGATAGAAAACAGTTCATTATACGTTGGTAGATTAATTTTAATTCTAAGTTAATATTTATAATGGAAAACGTATTGAAAACACTAATATCTTACGTTGAAGGAAAATTAAAACTGAATCAAATAACTCACCCTTTGCTAGACATATTTAAGATTGCCTTCTGAATAACAGCCAAATTATTTAAGGATAAAATCTGAAATATTTTTTTGTTTACTTTTATAAATACTTCTGATTCAACTCCATTTTCAATTATTGTCAACGAAGCAAATTGCTATCGCACCGTTTTTGAAAGATGTATGTTGAATACCTTCTATCCTATGAGTAATAAAATTTGATAAAACTGATGTATGGGAAATTAAAAAGGAAAAATCAATTAAATAACTGTGTATGGGGTTCAGTCTCTAAGTGCCGTGCTTTCGGGCATCGTGAACAATATTTAAGCATGAAGTGAGACCAGCGTCCATTTTTCATTAATACTCATCATCATTGCATGACATGCGGGGTGCAGTGCAGTTTAAGAGTCACATTTAAGCGGATGATGGCCATGTGGTAGTCCAACCGAATCCCGTTCTGTGGGCACTTGAAATCCTGTGTCTCATTAAACCGCTGGTTATTAACAATTTAGGTTACCTAGACGCTGCCACAAACAAACACACATAGTTTGGGTGCTATAAATTATATTACGTTGTGTTTCTACTTAGGAAAAGTGGAAATGGAATACAAGATGTGCATTTTAAGTGAAGAATATGTTTATGCTTTGCTTATTAACCCAGCTTACTGCGGTACGTTTCATTTTATCAGCGGGAATATTTGTGTGCGTCGATTCATCATAAGCTTTATATAAGTGATCAATGCAGCAAGAAGATTCCATACGTTTGTCAACTTAAACTGATTAAATGTTAACGTACGCAGCATTTGCCAGCAAACCGCGGTGCAACAACATTTTTCAAGACGATACTCATTGGCGAGATTTAACATATTCATTAAGATCACACAGGTCACACAGATGGTTTGTGGATTTTCATTTATTTGTATAGGAACATAATTGATCCAGTATCCTCGGATGTGACCCAAACGGCCAACGGCATAAGAATAGAATGCCGAAGAGGTCAATACGTTGGTAACTGCACTTAAAAATACTCATTTTCTAAGGTTTCGATAAATACATAGAAGAAGCACTTACATCTTGGTCAATCAAGTGGTCTACATAGGACCTTTGAGCAGATCGGATATTATGGTTATAAAAACCCACACGTTACTTTTAAGATCGACAATGTTATAGTTATGCATAAAAATAGCCTGTTTCCAACTGCAGCTCTTATTTTTATTCAGTGGTGTTGATTGTGGACTAAGTGATCAACAAACGGCCTAAAGGCCTTATGTATTCCTCCGACTCCCTATTGTTGTAACCAGACCCATCTCTATCAATTCGAAAACATAACACAGTCAGACATTACGTCGGGCCATATTTCAACATTCATAATTTTCGGGGGATATTTAATGAACATGTATTTATAACAATTTTGGAAATTTAGTCTTGGCCAAGTATGGAGTAAATGTAAAGCCTTTTCACACTCATTTTGCGCGAATTTATGCGCTTTGGCTATTTCAGCTTTAAACATGGAGATTATGATTTTTAATCAATGAAATGGTGCTTGCACCAATTTTTTCTCGTTTGCAGTTAATCGCCACATATCAACTTTCGCATAAACCAGAGCATCCCAAAAACCATACTGATTAGTGAGCTGATAAATGATTATCCATAAATCCCTAACGTTAGTTTATTTAATGGTTAATTTTGTTTACGCAACTTATTATCAAAACAAAATTCATATTTTGCATGCATCCGGGATTGCCAAATATTATGCTGAAGTTCCTATATATTGCATTGTTGAAAGACAGGTTTATTGGCTTCTCAAAGTAAGCTAAGATTGCTATAATAAGGGAAATGCGTCCTGTTTTACAATTTCCCAAACTGAAAAAAGTCTACATTTACGTGTTTAATTTTCCCAAAAGACACCAGGTTTTCATCTGTGTGTGTGTGATTGAATCTTTTCTTGGGGCTTTGCTTGCGCCATATCGTGAGAGTTTTTGGAACATAGGTAGAATTGGGAAATTTAATGTGAGTAATTCTGATTGACACTTTGCATGATTATTCAGTGGCTATATGTTTGTGTTTGATTTTTCCTTATTTTTGCCGAGCTGTCTATAAACTCGCTGCAACTCACGAACGAATGATTATCTTACCTACGTGCTCCACGATTCTTAAAGTTTTATCCTTTCTGCCTTAACAATACGTACCCCCTTTATATGACACGTATTTTCACCGCCCACAATACACGAATCCTCTGCTCTTTACTTATAAAAAAGAAAATAAATCAGATGGAAACTAACATCCATGAAATACGAACGCACATCCATGAAGAACCCTGTGGCAACAGGATAAAATTTTAATGTTTATAGACGTTTAACCACCTAATTTGTCTTTAAAAACCATTAAAAATGCCCACATTAAACTTGCATTGTTTATTTGTTTGAATTGTTTCACTCCCCGAAAACTTTTGCGTGATTTTAGAACTGCATATTGAGAGAAGATTTCGCCACCTGTACGGGATAGGCCACAGATGCGATGTTAGATTGAGCTTGGTTAATCTTGTTATTCATAGAAACTTTCCAAGTTTTTATGCATAAAGTCTGCTAATAATAAACATTTGACATAAGGAAGGTTCGTGATTCTTAGACCACATAGCTTAATGCGTGACCACCCTTTCTGTAAAGGAATGTTTATACGACAGACAGAAGATCCCAGAAATGAAAAGGGGAGTGCTTTTGGCTATGAATCTTATTGGACAATACACATGGGTTTGTCGAGTTGGCTAACAGCAATGACAAAACTAGATCAAATTATCTCGTGCTCGAAATATTTGCGTTCCTCAGCTGCCTTGTCCCTGCTTACCGCGTCCGTTTCCGTCAGAAAGCATCTTCTATGAAAGCTATGCTCTAAATGTGAAACGATCAGGCATTTACTGTTAAATTTAGACAGAGAAATATGTGGTCCGGAGAGGCATTTAATGCAGTTGTTACTCAAAAGCATGTGCTAGCTATATCCTTTGATGGCTAATATTCGCAAACTAGATTTCGTGATGAAAACGGTAAAAGGCTAGCTGTGAAATAAAGTTTCATCATATTTCGTTATGCGCTAACGGGTGTTCAGCTTGAGCTGCCATCTGGAAGATTACTAGACAGGCGTAAACTTATCCAAGTCTGGCTACTTGTGATGACCTCTCGTACGAGCGTGTTCTGGCGATGAGGTTGAGCGTGCTTGACTCCATCCAAACTTTCGCCTAAAGTTTGATCCTATGTACTTAGACAGATTTTTTCACAGTCGCTTACTTGCTTATTTCGGCATATAATTTGGGTCTAAATTGTTCTGCCAAAAGAGTGCACTCGTAAAAATTAATTTTAAGACAGAAAAACTGTTTAGGTATATACGTTCTTGAATATGCTGTACCATTTCTAAGATTTTAGGTTGTTCATAGTAACACCACAAAATATACCTTTGATTTTTAATTTTCGAAAAAAATGTTTTGCTCGAGCGTTTTTCTCAAATACATTATTATTATGCAGTGCAAATACTTATATTTACTGTTTTTTTCTTTTAAGAAGCCCTTGATAGATTTCTTCCTAAAATTGACTTAGAAGATGTATTTTCGCTCATTATTTTGATTAAAGCAGTGCGTTCGGAAATATTTAGCCCTAAATTGTTGATAAATGAAATATCTGAGAGGTGGTCTCATAAATAACAGTCTATAACAGTTCATTAATAACAGTTCAAAAATACGGAGACAAAATGCTATTTTACTGAATTTCACAAAGTAAGACTTTTTCTAAATTATGTATAGCAAGGCTTATACCATTTAACATATTGGCTATCAGAATACCCCTAACAACTAATACGAAATATGAATGAATCAAAATGTGAAGATGGTATTTTATTCATAAGAGGTGAGAGTAGCCAGATCCTTTTCAATTCTCAAGGAACACAATTTTATCTTCAACCACATGTGCATCGCATTTATATCTCTGGCGTTTATATTCAGGTAATCACACATCTGTGCCACCTATTAACTAGTTTTACTAATTTGCGAATCGGTCTATGTCATTTCATGACAAAGATTTTGATGAGTTGATTGTGGATAGTAAACATTACTCACAAGACGCACTAACCAGCATATATATGTATATACGACCATATAGTCTCTTTTACGTATTTCTTTTAATGTCCGTTAAGACAAAATTTGGTTTAAACTCGTGCTGTTGTACAGGCGGCTGCATAAATTATTTAAATGCGAGTTAGTTTTCGGAATAAATGTGGCCATTTATTGATGGTTATTGCAATATTGGCTCTTTTTAGGTGCTAACACTTTCGTTCGTGATACAAAGAACATTTTTAGTGTCTTTTTCAAAATACTGGGACTGTTAGGGAAAACTATGCTTCAAAACCTCAGTCCGAAAGTACCGAGGAGTCAATGTGACAAAATACAGCATCAAGCAACTGCGGTAAGAAACTAACATTCATCCATTAGACAAGGGGTAAAACAGTCCCTTAGATTTTCGTGACTTGATACCCCAAAACGATAAGCAAGCTTCCTCTGGTCTACAATGCACAACCTCCTTATCAAAGCGGAAATCAGAACAATTCACTACATTACAATTCACAAAATCAAACACAGGTAGCCCAATAGCCAGTTTACAGGATTGAGATACAGTGGTTTCACCAAACTACAAAATTTCATGGAAACAAATCTTGTATTGTATCGCTTGATAGTAAATTATGTCTGTTTTAAAATAAATAATTCAAGAAAAAATATATTACGGTTTTAAAAAAAATTACTTATTGCCAGCTTTTTAAAGATCTTGAAATTTTCATTCGTAATACATTATATCCATCAATGTATTATTATTGTCTAAAATCTATACGACATTATCCAAATCAATGAAAATATGTGTGAATTATTATTATTACCTTAGAGAAATTCGTGATTTTTCTCACACAAAAAGTATGCCACAGGTAGTTTTGAAACCGTGAATTCCAGTGTAACGACCGGAAGGGTTCAAAATTATGCAGCAATTTACTTATATGTAGATGATTTTGGCAGATATGAATAATTCCTTTGACCCACTTGTGAAAAACTCGGCGGCCTCGGTGGAATTCGAACCCACGCCAGCAAGGGGAAGGCTTTAGTACGGCCAACGCTCTAGCAAACTGTGCTACGAGGCCCACGTTGCAGTAGGCTGGGCGGGTAACTTGGCCCAAGTGTGATTAAACTCACGGCTCCCGGTGGGCCCTCGTAGCTCAGTTGGCTAGAGCGTTGGCTGAACTAAAGCTTTCCCCTTGCTGACTTGGGTTCGAATCCCACCGAGGCCGCCGAGTTTTTTACAAGTGGGTCAAAGGAATTAACTATTTTTTTAAAATCTTAAGATACTCTTTCTTCAAGTTTAAAAGTTAAAAAAAGGTTATTGTCTATCAAACGTGCATAACAAAATATTTTCTGTGTGTTTTCTGTAAAATATATTTGAATTAATGAAAGCATCGAAAATCAATGAGAAAATTGTATGCAAATTAAGTAGACATTTTTACAGAGTACACTGGCTGTGGGCGGTCAAAAGCCGGTATCCTGATGTGACGGGCATATCTTGGAATTGGGCTGGACGATAATTAATACGCCAACCATACAAGAGTTATTTTTTGAATCAAATGGATATTTTTAGAAATTCAGTTTACATTTCATGAGATAGGAAATCCACTGTATGCGGGATCCCAGCATGCACTCAATCTGGCCAGTGTAATTACAAGGGCACTTTTCGCATGAGATGCGATACAGTACCACGGATTGCTCTTTGGAGTTTATTTGGCCTTTCATTTTTATCCCCATGCTGCGCGTAGTAGTTTTGAACTGATTTGAAAAAGCCAACACCTAGGCTGGAAAGCATACGCTCAATCGCTTCTGAGATGTCCTTTATGCAAATTGGATTGTTTTTTGGGCTTATATTACCTTGTTATTTTGCACTTAGGACAGGCAGAACGTCAGCCATCTATTCTTTTTACCATGCAGTACCTCGGGGCCTGTTTTATCGCATCACTGTTTCTTGCTTCACAGTGATGACCTGAGATCTGTATGCCCATATGATAGGTATGCTGACGATATGTTGCTGAACTCCCTAGAAAAAAGGAATCTCATGTCCAGTGTTTGATTCCACTGCGACCATTCCTCATTTCTGAAGTATTTGACCTCCTTACATATGAAATTTCATCTTTCTCATACATCGATTTTACACTGATGCCAAATCTCTCATTCTCTCTTTATACTGAAATCCCTTTTGCTATCAATCCAAAAACTGTGCATTGCGTTTGTCTTTAACGTTTGTATAACACACCGTTGTCTCTATTCGAGAGGTTTGTAGATGACTACATTCTCCCTCTGGTTCATAATATTCTGTTATTTTTCCTATTTTGCTATTTTGAAATGCAGTTTTTCAATGCTCTCTTATGTGTCTAGTAATTCTGAGGTATTTTTAATTAAGATTATAGTACAAGAACCTTTTAAAGCAATCAGGCAATTTTCTGATTGAATTCTGGATGACGTTTTTAACCTCATTTTACTCTCAGTTTGTTGATGCAAACTCTTTCCGCCCATACACCGTGCCTTGGGACATATCCCTTACGCAAATTGGTATAGCCACCGTCTCTTTTATCATTTCTGGCAAGAAACTTTGCCTTGGAAGAAACAACAATGCAGAAACTAGGACATAAAACTCTTTTTTTACTAGCTTTACAGTTTTTTTAACCCATCTGTTCTTAAATTGTGTGTTCATTCGTATTCCGGTCAAAGGGAATGAATGACGTTTGTGCTCAAAATGTTGGATTGATACGGTTAAAGTAAAAGACATCCCTTTCTCACATGCATGCATTCGATCGGCTGTACGAACGTTCCAAATGACTAGGCTTCGCTCGGGAGACTGCTGCCATTAAACTGCAATAAGACGCGAAACACCATTCAGGATGCCGTGCAGCTTGACGTAACATGAATCGGACTGAGTCAGTATCGCAGTGTGCCCAAATGACCGCCTGCAGCTTGGAGCATGTTAAACGCAGCTGCCACCAACGCAGCTGCTGGTGGTGGGAGTAAGGTGTGACCGGCTTACAACAGCTAATAAGCCATAAATGGCCATTCCAGTCCCCTTTGCCTTGTTGTTAATGCCATTCTGCCTATAACACTGGTCACTGTGCGGCTGATGGCGGATATCGAGAGTAAGCCCCAAGGCAGAAAGGGACGAGTAAGTACCGTAACCAATCGGTGAGCTTTTATCCACCAATATTTGGACTTTTACTAATAATCCCTTTCTATCTATTTTGATTAGTTCGCCATTGCACACCCTAGGCTTTTATCGGTTTTTACAAGCTGCGTTTAAATGTTCGTGTCATGTTTTATCTTCAACAACTACAGCGTGGTTTTTGTTTTAAAATTCTATTTTTCATATGTCTTGTAAAAGATAGATCTCGAAGGCCCTGATTCAAATTCATTTAGGGGAAGCACCGAAAACAAACTCCACTAAATTACTCAGGCCATACTTCCGGGATAAAAAAGGCCACGACGCATTACTGCTGATTGAAATTATCTGGTTAGTTTGATGTCCTGATTTTGAACCAGGACGACAACAAGTTTACTGTCTCGACGTTTCGGATTTACCGTCGAAATAACCACTAGCGCTATCGCCAGATGGAACTAAAGGACGCACAAAGGTGACCACAGTTACAGGATGCCACCGTCCACTCGTTTCCATCCCACACCTCTCGCATCGATTAGAGATCTTCCGAATCACCCCGAGGTAAGCATCAGCAAAATAAAACGCGTTAGGACTGTCTGCCGCTCATGGGCGTGCGCTCATGTCGCATTTCTCTCAGAAAATACCTGTTCACTAACCAGGTTGTTGGCCGGACTCGAAGTGGCCTCTAGTTCAGAACCAGTTGAAGTCGAGATGGATCGAAGGGTAACGAGGGACGTTACCACGGCATTGGAGATATAAATTGTTGAAATTCAAGGAATTCGTTACTTTTGAAGCATTGTGCCCGGTATGAATATAAAACGGGCGTACAAAGCAGGATTTAGCGGTACCAATAATTTCCCTGACAATTCATTAGCTGCCATCCGTACCTACATAACACAGAGAACGAATAGAAGTGCACAGTAATATGCATTTGCACAGAACATTATCAATAAACATTTTGCCTGAAGGCCTTAATATAGGGAAAAATAAAGGGAAAGAAAGTGTTCGCAAAAAACGCAGTGTAAAGTTTATCTACTCATGAATTTTATCAGGGCAATTGCAGATTGACCATATGGTTTAGCTGTTGCATAGGTCAGGTACCACCCACCGTATATAAGCTGCTAAAAATTAGCATAAGATACGAGTTGTTCGTGCCCGAGGAGGCACTTAGGAAGCTGTTTTTATGGTCAATACACTGACCTCGACTGAGCAGATTTTTCTTACACAATGACCGAGGTATTTCGGTTTATTGTTTTTAAAACAATTTAGGTAAACTCTCAGTTGCGCTGGCTGCCAATAACCTTTGCGTTCAGCTAACAGTTTGACCATCGTAGTTTGAAGATGTCCACCGCGTGCTCTACAGCATAGTGAGACAGGGACGTTGACTTGCGCGTGGATTAGTTTTGAGTGATTGTAGACTTGCGCTGCATCTACCACACTCTCATTTCCCTTACCCGTCTGTGCCCGGTGTAAAGACGGAAGCAGGAAGACAAGTGGTGGGGTAGGGCATGCGTGTCTGGCACGGTCGGAGACTTCCTTCATCGTATCATCAGGCTTGAACCAGATCCCACGGAGTGGGGAAGGCCCTGGCTGCCGATTGCCTTTGCGTTCAGCTGACAGTTTGACCTTCTTAGTTGGACGATGTCCACCGCGTGTTCCACATCAAAGTGATGCAGGCGCGTTGACTTGCGCGTGGATTAGTTTTGATTGATTGTAGACTTGCGCTGCAGCTACCGCACTCTCGCTTTCCTCAGCCGTCTGTGTCCGGTGTACAGACGTAGGCAGGAAGACCAGAGGAGGGGAAGGGCGTATATGGCTTGCACGGCCGAAGACTTCCCTGATCGTATCAGCAGGCTTGAATCAGATCCCACGGGAAGGGGAAGGTTCTGGCTGCCAATTGCCTATGCGCTCGCTCGATTTACTTGCATTTTTGCAAATGCACGTGAATTCATATGCACGATTTGGGATAGCGTGCAACGGAAAGGAATCCTTTGCCCGGACACTTGGCAGCTTTTAGTAGAAGTGATGAGGAAGAGTTCAGCTGCACTAAATGGTACAGTGCAACCCTCACTTGATTGTATTTGAAATTTTATTACCCTTAAAATGCAGGAATATCATAACGGGCATTTTCGGAACTGACTGTTCTATCACGTTTGACCGTACAACGTTGCTGTATTTTTACATGAAGCCTACAGGATTGGTAAGGTTAATAAAGACTGATTTGATGCGAAAAATGTGCGCGTCTTGCCTCAATAAACCAAAATACTTCTCGTCTTAAAATATATTTTACACATTTATCTTCCATTGATTTGGCAATATGCTCATTAAATGTAAGTATTGGCTTTTCCATTTATTTTTTGTGCAAAACAGAGTGCCTTATTGAATCAACATCTTCTCTTAAAATATGGACGTCTAGGAAATGAAGCTTCTTATATTTTGCAATTTCCGTTGTAAACTTAATAGTTGGGATGCAAATCATTCATAAAATTATTTAGATCTCAGTAATCTTCATTGTTATCAACAATCGTGAATAAATCATCCAATTTTCTTCTGTAGAATTTTTTACGGTTTAATTTGGATGGCAACTTTACCTCTAGGTGGCTCATTAAAATTTCGGTGAAAGTTGGACCGTTTGGACTTTCCCATTCCGACTGTAGAGTTGCCGATTTAACAGCAATTCAATAATATTTTGTAGTTTTAACATCACGTAGTATTTCAGGGCGACAGACGAGTTTCATACACATGGGTGCATACAGCATATATTTTTTTCATCCAGTGGTACATCTGTTAATAATAATTTAACGTCAAAGAACTTCCTACATTTGCCGGATATGTTTTGATGCGTAATTTATTCAACACTACCCAAACTGTCTGTTATCGAGTAAATAAAAGCCATTGTGTAAGGCATCCTTATCCATCTACTTAGTTGATTTAGGTAGACATGTTATCCTTAATTTACTTTTCTGGCTGAGCTTGCTAAAAGCCATCAGCGTCGGGTTAAGGTTGGAATAGATTTGGGTTAGGGAAAGGGTCATAGTTTGGTTAGGGTTAAGATTGGTGCTAGGAGTAATGTTGCCTGCTGGCGACCGTTTTACTCAATCTGACCTTCTCGTAAGAAGATTCCGATTTCCATAATTCTACAGGCCCCTAATTGACATACTTCATATTGGGCATCTTCTTCAACAAAACAAATTTTTCTGCTAAAAATGCTTGATTATGTTAATCGCTATCTGCCATACTGAGGAGACTACAACCAGCACCGTTCTCGTGGACTTACATTTCAGATATTTGCCTAGTTTAGTTCCCTGGTGTTTAGGTCTAGAGTCCACATATGCGACCGGATAGTGATGAACAATCGAACAGGGGAAAGCGTTGCCTAAACAATTTGACTTTGAATATTGCTGATCGTACATGAAAATACAATATTCCTTCGCTCTAGATTATGTAGCTCGATTTACTGTCCAATGGGCAGAGGGTTAAGTCATTGAGGTCCGAGGATTCGCATACCCAGCCGATCATGAGAAATAAGTTAGAATTCGTGATGTTCGTGATATATTTGTGCCATTAGCACTTCGTGATTCTGTATTCAATTACCGCAGATGCATTCTTGATTTCAACAGTGAGCTCAGAACGGATTTTTGCCTTTTTATTTATGCCAAATTAATGCAGGTAGACATTGTTTAAGATGAAGAATTGTTCAACTTTTCTCTGTAAATACATCCACCTACCGATATCGTACTTATTTGTAGATAAACGCAGAACTCATGGATAAAGATCTTGTTTATATCTTGATATAGATATCAGGCAATAACCTAGTCATTACTCAGTGATCCATCTTATGTGCTTTAGATACGCAGATTTTCAATATTTGGTCCGAAAATATTCCGTCTTTTTCGGGTATCTTGATGTTTGAATCCTGTAATCCTCCCTGGTCTATCCACGTTTAATTCCTTTTTGTGGTTAAGTAACATGTGAATTATATGCTGTCTTGACAGGTTCAGCTATCTATCCACTCAAGGGCCATGACGAGGACTAAGGCCTTCGACCTGTACCAATTCATAAATTTTCATAAATTGTATGTTTTCCTCTAACAGGTCTATAACAGCCGACGTCTCTCAAACCTCTGCCGAATCGGGAGCAGTGTATAAAAAATCCTAGAGGGTGACCTTGTTGAAAAAAAATAATAACGCATCGCACGCTTCCTTAACTCTTCTTCTGTAAGCAACTCAGAGCATAACTTTATTGAAATTTGACAGTATACTCTGGAGCTTTCTTGCAGTTCTACGTGCTATGGCTTGATCATCGCTTTGGCAGTATTAATTTGTCAGGCGCTGTGACCGGTTGTCACTACAGTGTTAATTTGTGACCCGTTTGTGGTGCTTTCATCGTTGTGCTGGATAATACTTGAACTGTACTCGTTCCTATAGTCTTAAGTTCAGAGATGAGCATGGATTGTTTGCTAAGGGAGGACTTCTATGTCAGTGAAAGACATCAGCAGCCCACATTACCGGTGTGCAACCTTCTCATTTGTATGCAGAATTTCTGGGCATTGAAGTCTTGTAACATATAATCACCGCCAATCGATATTTGTCACTGCGGACGATGTTTTGATGGTCGAAGCATATCTGTTTCCGATCCGCCAGAAGGCAGTTTTTCAGCTGATGATCAAACGGTTTAAAACCGAACGAAAGCTGAACTGCAGATACACTTGACTGGTTGTGATACGATACTAAATTTTAGAATGTTACGCGATACCTCGAATCGACGCTGTCACAGAGTTTGGTTTTGGGTAAGCTTTCGTTACGATATGGTCACGGACATATGAGGTCTTAAGTAGAGGAATATTGTCGGCAATATTCATCTGCCTACTAATTGCTGTGCGGCTGCTGGCGGGGCTCCAGAGTGAGCCTCAAGGCAGAGCGGAGCAAATGAATTCCCTTAGCGATCGGGGAGCGTTCATCAACGAATGTTAGAGGTCTTCAGTGTCTGTTTTCTGCAGCAATCTTCCCTCTCCCTGTCTCCAGTCACTCGTTTGCGTTGAAGAAAACATGCGCCCTCTCGGAGGCTAGTTAATGGACTAGTTAATGGACTTTGGAAAACCCTTTGCAATTTCTGACAACGGTTCTTTAATGGTTAGACTAGCACGGATTTCTGCAGAACTTGACACATCCCCGTGCGCTCTTCAGCTCACTTGTATCTCAAGACATCGTACTGGAATCTAAAAACAAGCCACTCCTTCAATCCGTTTTTCTGGACAATCAATTTCGTTTGGTGGGTAGTGATAACCTCAAAGTCCACCAAGAGCATATTGACAGGTTTCTAAACCTGGCACACTCAGCTACCTCAGTTGCGGTCCAGACTGATGAAGAGATGACTTTCAAGTGTAAATGCATCTTCGCTGGCCATAGACAGGTGAGATGTCATGTGGAAAAAAATAACTGAAGTCTGCCAAAATCAAATCTGCCAAAATTACCACTAATTAACTGTGCCTCGTAGTCATCTGGTAGATTTTTAGGTTGATGGTTTAGGAAATCCTGATTGGGCAGTCAGCCTCCTCTATCAGAATTGGTGAACTCCATATGTTGCAGTAGGTAAAGTTTGTGGCTGGACACAAGCCTGATTAAACTCGCGGCTCCCGATGGGGTCCCTGTGACTCATTTGGCTAGAGTTTGCATTAACTAACCCATCCTTTGTTTGCCTGGGTTCAAATCCCACCGCAGCTGTTACGTTTTCCACAGGTTTTCAAAGGAATAATTCGAGTCTGCCAAAATCTCCTATTTAAAAAACTCAAGAACAGCAAATCCCCTGACAAAGATTGTCTTCTGCATCTACTCCAGTGGACAAACCACAATCAAAAAGCATGAACATCGTTTCAACTGAGATATATGGTTTGGTACTGTATACATCGCAGAACCCTCACATTTAGCAGCCACTTGCAAATGCTAACTTTCTTCTGCTTTACGCATACAGTTCTTGACGTTTACTCGGTTCATCCGCATTCCGTCGTGGCAGTTCGATCGTCCTCATTGACGATGTTCATCGTGTGCTCCAGGGCACAGGCAGTTAAATGGTGAGATGAGCATATCCGGTGGCCAACTAAGGTACTCGCTTAACTGCTAATGAATTCACCATGATACGCCTATCACCTACTATTGCAGTAAAGAATAAAGGTTGCTATGCTGGGAAGATGGCACCTCAGGTGTTCTCAAATTCCCTTTCTTTCATCTAAGATGCGTTTTATCGTCAACTCTGTTCAACCGATATTTGATTCTTCAACTCAACCCATCATCCGATCTCTGCGTTAGAGAGTATCGTAGTTTAACTGTACTGATGACCTAGGTGAGACCACTTGTAAAACTGCTGCGCTGCGTCCAGATATTTTCGCAAGCAGTGAAAAATTCTGTTCGCAACGTCTGCTGTCTGTTTGGTTTATGAAATCAATATATCCATCCGAACACGGCGGTCGACAAAATCTTTCAGCAGGCAAACGACTTCTGTTAGCTGGTAAACGGATAATTTAAAGAAAAAAACACGATGGCTTGATCACTAAGGCGCGCAGGCATCGCGTAACACCACCTAGACGCTGCAATCGATGGCAGATCATCCAGAGAATTTACTTGTTTGCATAAAGGTTCTATGTGTGGCAATTATTTTAATACAGAGGAGACTAGCAATGCAATCAGTGTGGCCAACTGGGGAACTTAGAGGAGTGAAATATGAGTGCCCATGAGCTCGTGTCTGGTCAAGGTTTCTGTCTGTTTTTGGGACTGACGTTTTAACGGGCCGAATTTTGCTAAAAACCGGGTTTGACTGCTAGTAAGGAAGGAAGTTCATCCGGACTGACATGAATATACAGCCTACAGTAACGGAATAGAGAACATTTTGAATGATACTTCAAAATAAAGTGAATTCCTGTCAAGTCCTCTCCTCTCTCTCTCTCACTCTTTCTCAATGCTACCATTAAGGCATTTTGATGCCAGTCGGTGAAACGCAGTAGTCTAAGTGTTCTCGGTCTTTGGGAAGCATCAAAATTAGGCCTTATCTAGTGTTCAGTAGTGGCATGCTCCTTTTGCCAGTCTTTGAACCCCCCAATCATGTTGATCCACCTAAAACGTGCCTGTCCCGCAGTGGTAGTAGCCAACTGGAAATAGGACAAAAGGTTGGGTCTAAGAAACCTTCTGTTTTAGGAACCTTGTGTGTTGGAAATCTAGGAAAGAAATGGAGGGCCTCGGTCAGGGTCTCGGTCAGGGCCTCGGTCTACCGTGTTCGCTGCAGAGCTGGTGCATGATGTGTGTCTCAATAAGTTTAACAGTGAAGCAAACCTGCACAGTATAACAACCCTACCCTCTCCTCTCTCGCCCACTTTGCTCCAGTGGTAAGGCAGTGTCAAGATGATCAGTGGCAGGCTCGGATGCCGACACCGAAAAAGCTAAAGAACCCTTTGAGGCTTCTCCACCAGACATAGTCCCCACAACATGTATCAGGCTTTCATGGGAACGGATTGCACCCGCGTGAGACTGTCATAAAGGGTTTGCAGAGCCGTTGAGCCTGATTCCTGGTTATTCATTTGTTTAAAAATGCTCCATAAAGGCCCCAGGTATCCCATCAGTTGGCAGCGCTTTATGACAGATTCCAGCATTTTAGATTTATGCTGGTGAAGAGTGTGTCGATTGGCCACGAGACTGGGTTTCCCGTGTCGACCTCATTTTACCTTATAATACACCAGACGACTGTCAGAGCCTGTCAGCCTGCTGGTGCTGACATTGAAAGCAGTAACTGACAGTGTTAACTAGGCTGTGTGAGCAGTAAATACAGGATCTGGTGTCACGGATATACCTAACTGCGTCGTTCTCATGTAAGTGAGCTCGGCATTTTCTGAGACGTGATAGTGTGTCCATGGGTCAAACGCTTACAGCGAAAAAAAGTATCATTCTAGAGGGGGGGTCGTGAGTGGTGTGATGATGTGTGAAATAGTATGGTGGCCTGTGGTGGTAGGGCTTTTTGCTGCCGTGTTTTACCGCAGATTATGATTGAGACGCAAATAACCTAACAGGCCCCTGCAATGACTGGATGTTCGTTGGGCGAGTGGACAGATTACACAAGTGTGATCTGTCATACTAGGGTGACTGGTACTTGTTCGATGGTTGCGCAAGTGACTCACCTAACCATTGTGTAATGGGCATTGTAATGATTTTCTCCGTGGTGGATATTATTTGATTAATAAGACCCAAACTGAGTTTGAATGTTCTGGGACATTAAAGGCAGGTGAGAAATGAGTGTATGTCAGGACTTCAAGTGTGTGCAGTTAATAGTATAAACATGCATATCTCATCATTACTCACAGATAAACCTCTCTGATGTGCATCGTGGATATCTTTGGAAGATGG
This sequence comes from Schistocephalus solidus, assembly GCA_017591395.1. NCBI lineage: Eukaryota > Metazoa > Platyhelminthes > Cestoda > Diphyllobothriidea > Diphyllobothriidae > Schistocephalus > Schistocephalus solidus. The sequence continues at coordinate 80,729 of WEDG01000504.1, forward strand.
TAAAAGATTCGTGAGTCAATAGTTCAGATCAGGGCGAAAATTGATGCATGTGCTTTAGCCTGTAAGTTAACGCTGACAAACAACCACTCCCTTGTGGGCACTTCTCAGATTGATACTATCCTTGAAGTCTATTAGGTTGCAAGGCACTGTTTTTAAAGTGCCTTATCACCGCCATGTGGTTCATAATCGACATTACCACGGACTTGTATGCCATTTCAAAGCTTATTCGCGACCAATTAGTAAACATCTTCTAAACGGACGAGGTTGAACTTTTTGAACAATTTTAAAGGCAGACATCGGTCACCGATTTATGTGATGAACTAGATAATTTAAAATACTCTCATCTTTACTTCATTTATTAATTATCAACCTGAAAATACCATGCTTAAATAAAATCTCTTTCTTATGTTCCACCTATGCACAGAATCAAGGTTTTACTTGCAGGTAATCTGAGTTTTTGGTAAAAGCCGAGCCTAGGCGCATTTCGCGCTGCCAGTACAGCAAGCCGGGGTTGCATGAGAGGTAAGCTCATTTTAAAGTAGCTTAATTATATGAGGAGACTCTTTCCGGATGATATTGGAAGTGCTTCCAGCAGTTCTTTTCTGACCAGTTGCAATTTTTGTACTCAAATGGATTTCGTAGCCAATGATGTCCAACTTAAGATGCGCTGCATGAATTTTCACGGTAGAAACAAAAGTGGAGAAGCAGTATAGTGGGCAGCAAGCAAACGTTCTCCACTGATAATTTTATTTCGTAGATGAGCGCACTTTAGAGTCCACCTGCTGATTATTGGGCCCATTGGGTAAACCGTGTTCAAGACCCAAGTCCACTTTATAAACGGTACCGTCGAACAGAATTTAGGTTGTCGCTTTGTTAGAGGAGAATCATCCAATGGCACAGAGTTTGACCATCATTTTCTCTAAAAACCGACAGTTACATCTGCAGGTAAATGTTGTTTGAAGTGTCAGAACGTTGCCAGTGACGCTTGAAATGTTTTAACTTATTGTAAGACCAGTGTATTTTGGAGCAAAAATCAAATTCTGAATGTGTGTTGTCGTATACCCACCTAGGTGTCTGTAAACACGTGTTTCAAAGCAGAAGAAACTCTCAAAGTGGAGATGGAGATATAATGGCCGCTAAAGCTTTTTTTTTAAATTACAGGAAAGGTTTCAAAGGATTTCCGGAATCAACTTCTGACCAATTGCAGGAAGTTGCATGGAAGCTGCATAGGAAGTTGTATGTAGAATGTGATTTCGGTGTTAACCTTAATAATTTTTTCCCTCACTATCTTTAGATAAGTGGATGTCAGTTTAGCCCCACGGTCGGAAGCCAGTAGCCTTATTGAGTCATAGTCTTACAACTGACGGCCTAAAAAGCTAAAGAGTGCTTTATACAGAAACATGGAATCAACTGACCTTTACAGACACATCCTAATTTTATCGGGAAAAACTGCCCTTTAAAGCTTTTCTTGACAGCTTAAAGTCAGGTTCGGTGCTGAATATGAGAAATGAATCAGAAATGGCTATCATAGTTTGCCTTTCCTTTTCCGGTGACAGTGTACAACCCGTATCTGATACTGCCTTGGCAGATAGGTTTCAAGTTGGAATCTGAAACGTTAGACGTAAAACGTTCACGTCCCAGTGATCATATCGCCCTCTTCAAGTGTATGATGCCGGATTCAGATCAGTTTCCGCTATTCAGCCGCCGATACAAGAGCTTGACTGGCTTTCCAAAGCATAAACGGAATGCTTTTTCTTGCTTTCAGAAATAAAGACGCCTCTGTGAACCCGAATTTCAAGATAATATATGGAAAAGTAGGCCATGCTGCAGATTCTAATTCACACGCTACGCCCTAGATGGTTTGTAATTGCATTGGTCGTCAAAACATATTATTTTAGGCTACACGTCATGTTACAATTAAGTAGAAACTTTCGCTCCAAATTTTCTGAAATTAGGAAGATTTCCTTCTGATTCACACAATTATTAATAGTTCCAATCAGCACCTAGGTGCTTTGATTGTTAAAAGTAATGAATGAATTTAAACTGGGCCCATTACTAGAAAATCCATTATTTTTTCCCGTCCAAAAGTAATTAGAACAGAAGAAGTTGGTTATTTTATCAAAACTCAATGAAGGTTTATTTATTTAATATTCTAAAGTAAGGTTAGCTTTCATCCTTAGAATGTGAAAAATAATTCAATGTTTTATCTGCTGTGAAGGGTTCAGGTCATTCAGTCAGGTAAACCTCTTTATGAAAGGTAAGTTCTTACGACCTTTTACTGATATCCTTGTTCAAGTCCTGATTGGTTTTACCATGTTCTGATTGGTGATACATCCATGTTTACTTTGTTCAAACAGCGATCTGTTTTTCTATTAAATATACTTGCTACTTCACAATTTAAAGTAAGAAGGTTAAGCAATTGCAGACCTGGGAAGATGGATCCATTTTTTGTCTGCAAAAGTAATTTCTTACATCTGAACATGAACTTAATGTTAAAATGGATATGGGGTGTAGGGGTTCTTGTTAGGGGTAGCACCACACAAATAGCATTTGGTCGCTCCATTTGTCTCATACAGGTGGTAAATGCTCCTGTGGCCGCCTCTAACTGGTACCCAACTCTCACCTGTGGCTCCTCGAAGTTGGGTGCTTCCCAAGGGCCGCAGCCCGGGCAACCATCACGACTGGCGGGCTAAACCAGATGAGGGTCTTCGGTGTTGTGTGTGCCTCCACACCCGGTATGTCTGACTCCCAAACTTCCCACCTCCCCCCTCTCAAAAAGTCCAACGGTGGGGGCGACAGCAACCCCACAGGCGGCCCAGGCTAACGCAAGTCGTTCTCCTACTAAAACAAAACCGTTACCCATTGTGAAGTTCGGCAGCCGTCTAAGATGGCCGAGCAGCCCTATTTAGGGATAGCACTGCTTGCCTCCTCGCGGAGGAAGGGGCTAGAAAAGATGCCCTAAACAAATGCTGGTTATCAAGTCTTCTGCAGCCGGCCGCGGCACGTAGATCGCAAAATACGCCGTCTTAAAACTAAAACAAACAATAATACCCCCCGTCCCCATCCCCCTCGCCATACCCTCCAGGCTGCTTGGGTGAGTCCACTCACGCTAACAGCCTGGAATGTTCGTTCCCTTTTAGACAATCCTAGGAGCAACCGGCCGGAACGAAGGATGACGTTATTCGCTCGGGAACTGGCGCGCTACAAGGTGGACATTGCTGCTCTCATCGAGACCCGATTCTCTGAGCAGGGTCAGCTAGAGTAGGTGGGTTCCGGCTACACCTTCTTCTGGAGTGGCCGGCCAAAGGCAGAGTGACGCGACGCTGGTGTCGCCTTTGCCATGCGGAATGACATTGTGGGACGTCTGCCCTAACTGCCGCAGGTTATCAATGATCACCTGATGAGCCTCCGCCTGCCTCTTCGGAGAGACCAGTTCGCCACCATCATCAGCGCTTACGCATCCCCAATGACGAGCTCTGATGCGGCAAAGGACAAATTCTACGAGGACCTGCACGCCTTGCTGGCAACTGTGCCGAAAGAGGACAAGTTAATTGTCCTTGGCGACTTCAACGCCCCCGTCGGGACGCACCACGCTGCCTGGCAGGGAGTGCTGGGTGCCCACGGTCTCGGTAGCTGTAACGATAACGGCCTTCTTTCTTATGCGCACGTGTGTGGAACACCGTCTCCTGCTGATCAACACCTTTTTCCGCCTTCCGACGCAGGAGAAGGCCACGTAGATGCACCCTCGGTCGCGGCGCTGGCATCTGCTGGATTATATTCTCGTCCGGAGGCGAGATCGACAGGACACGCTGGTAACCAAGGCGATCCGTGATGCCAATGGTTGGACAGATCACCGCCTCGTCATCTCCAAGATGAGGCTCCGACTGCAACCCCGACGAAGGCCTTAAGGTAAGAGGCCGCCATGTAAGTTAAATACTGTTTTATTAAATTTGCCTGCTAACTGTTTTGATTTTAGCAACCAAATAACCGAGAAACTGGAGGACCTGCATGGCTCTAGAGGATAACGCTACCGTGGTGAAACGATGGTGTCAACTACGAAATGTCATCCAGTCCACCACTCTTAAAGTCAACGAACGCGCACGCCGTCGACACCAGGACTAGTTTGACGACAATTACGACAACATCAGCAACTTACCCGCGGAGAAGAATGGACTAAACAAAGCCTACGTGGACCTTCGGAATGACGCCACCAAAGCAGTCTTTTTCAGATGCCGGCGCCTTGAACAGCAACGGCTGCGGGAGATGCAGGATGCCTGGATGATCCAAAAGGCTAAGGAAATCCAGGAGTATGCAGACCGCAATGAAATTTTAAAAAAATTTGCAATGCCATGACGGCACATCACTGCTGACAGAGAAATCGCAAATTCTGAAGCGCTGAACTGAGCACTTCAGAAGTGTCCTTAATTGCTAATCAGCCATCTCCGATGCTGGCATTGACCGGCTTCCTCAAGTGGACACGAACAATGACCCGGATCTGCCACCTTCCCTACCAGAAACCATCCGGGCCGTGCAGCAGATTTCCAGCGGTAAAGCACCGGGTTCCGACGCAATCCCACCGAAAGTTGACAAGCACGGTGGGCCCCGGCTGATGGCAGAACTCACACCACTCTTTCAGGAGATTTGGCGCCAAGGACAAGTTCCTCATGATTTTACAGACGCGACCATCGTCCATCTTTACAAACGAAAGGAAACCAGCAACTCTGTGATAATCACAGAAGCATCTCGTTGCGTAACATCGCCGGGAAGATCTTCACCTAGATCTTCACGCAAATGGTGCGTCAGCTTCATGACGGGATGATGGCACGCGTCACTGACATCGGGACTTTATCCGAAGCATTCGCAGTGACCAATGGAGTGAAGCAGAGCTGCGTACTGGCCCCCCACCTTGTTCAGTCTCAGGTTATCGGCTATGCTGATGGACGCCTACCGTGATGAGCAGCCT